>JAXCGZ010007802.1:67500-85000 GCA_037179515.1 Halocaridina rubra
CTATTTAGATCTTCCTAAAGTTTTCTACCATTGTTCTTGTCTTTTACTTTCTTATCAATCTTCGAATCATCTGCAAACATATTCAAGAATGAATCTACACACTCTTGTAGGTCATCTATATATTCAAGGAACAATAGTGGCCCTAAAGCTGAACCCTGTGGAACGCCACTACTAATTCTTCTCCTAGACACTGAGTGTCTAATTCTAATTCTCTGTTAAGTGAGTTTTTATCCATTCCAAGGCATTTCCACCTATTCTCATCATTACTTGCAGCTTTTTAATAAGTCTCTCGTGTGGGATCGTATCATATGCCTTCTGGAAATCTAGGAATATGCAATCCGCCCAGCCCTCCTTTTCCTGTAAGATCAGGTTTACTTCACCATAGTATCCTAATAAGTTCCTTACCATTGATCTGCCTTCTCTGAAGCCATGTTGTCTCACTGACAAAAAGTTGAGGGATTCAAAGCAGTGGCAGCTCGTGTATAGGCACTGTGGAGCTGCAGCACCCCCTATTTTGACTCAATAATATAAGGATTCTTTTTTCTTCCATTCTCTCCTTATACTTGTACTTTATATTTAATACTGTTATCAAGAATCCTTAAACTTAATGTAAGTGGCCATCCTCTCATTCATGGGAAACTATAAAAATCCTTTGCATGAAATTGTGTATTCCACAGTTCCAGAGACTCGGTGTTTGGCTGTTGTACACAGACTCACATGTCTGAGGGAAGAAAAGGGGGCTCTCAGGGGAGAGAGTGCACTGCTGCTCACGCATTTCTGATCTTCTTGGCCATGTAGAAGGTAGTACTTACGTTATGAAGGTTATTCGTCAGCATGTATAGTATTTAAAAACCGTGCACAATATCTATAATATTTGAAGTGATAAATTGTAGATGATAATCATACTTACAGCTCTTCTATTTAATTCATTTATTTTTAGTAATTTTATTGTGTGGAATATTTAGATAATTTAACCATGGCCTCTTGTGACAGTGAGTGTATTTCATCAGCAAAATTTTTCACAGTTGTCTCTCTATGAGAAAGTTGCACTCAAGAAAAGCGGCCATCCCCCACCTGATATTCAAATATCTCAGCCAGGTATAAGCAACATCGTGAGGTATATTCGTAGCTTTAACTCTGAATGGTACCAATGGCAAAATTGATACTCTGGCTGTGAAGTGAAAAATGCATTGCTTTGCTTTCAGTGTTTGCTGTTAGGATGTGATGTAACATGGACAAAAGACTTCTTTACAAATATAAAGAAATAAAGAAAAATAGGAAAAAAGAGAAGGCAAAGAAGAATATTGGAAATGTGGTTTCACTGTCACTTTAAGGAAACGTAGATATTAAGTAGGAACTTAGTGAGGCATACATAGTCCGTTAGCCTTGTTTCAAAATTTTAACCATCGGTACCATATGGGCAGGAAATCTCAGTGATTAACTAAAAGACAAATGTCTATAGCCTTCAAAAATGCATGATAGCATTCTATATCTCTTAGCCTTCCTTGTAATATCAGCCATTTCTTTGGTATCACTTGTGAATTTTCATCGCGTGACTTACAGAGGTTTTTTTCTTTCCTGTGGCACAATACATTCTCTTTAGTAGGGCATGTTATACATCAAAATAAAGCTTTAAAAAAAGGCCGTTTTAGAATAACATAGTATGTTGGAATATCTGATTATCTGTACTAGTTATAAGCATGTTAAACTTTCAGAGTTCCAAATTTTTTGATAGAACTTAATTTCTTTCATTACAGTAAGGTGACCGTACCTGATATTGATGGGCTGACTAATAATTCACAGTTAGTACCTTATGGACTTTCTTTTGATACCAATATGAGATCTGTAGCTATTATATTAAGAGAGTTATTTAATGTTAAAACAACCTTTATCATATCGTTCTCTATACAGGCTACAGGCAACGGTTATGAATAATCAGTACAAATCTTTCTCTTTCAGGTCACTGGCAATGAAGATGCATGTGGCATGTTGTTTCTACAGATGACAGAGAGCCTGCTATGTAAACATGGAATCCTAAAAGGAAAAATGGATTATACACTTTGAAGAATACAATAAAGACGCAAGAGCCTTAGTTACACCCCAGGACTGCGACTCATGGTTGACTCTTCATGATGCTGCCTGAGTGAGGGGTCATGCACCAATTCTTCAGATTGCAGGTCTACACGAGCATGAGGTGCCCAACATAAGATACCACACACAATGTAGGGGCCGTTTTACGCTGAAAAGATACTTGGAGATCTTTAATAGAAAATAAGCTGAAAAATACAATGAAGATGCTGGGAGTAGTGGAACCACAGAGCGACAGCACAAAATGCCCTTCACATCCAGAGTGTTTCAGCTTGAATGTATATTCTGTGGAAAAGATAAATTTTTAAAAGGAACTTCAGCTCATGAAAACCTTATCAAGGCCATATAGCTGAGGTTTGATGGGAGACTTCGACAATGTGCTGTGGAGAAACAATATGACATGAGTCTAGTCATCAGAGGTCAGGACATCGTAGACACAGAAGCTCATTATCATAGCTCTTGTTACAGAAACTATACTAGCAAATCACTAAAATTTCAAGAAACAAGATTGGCAAGCAAGGCTGGGGATGCATCTGAAGCAACTTACAACACAGTTCAGTCTGACGCTTGTGATGACCTTTTCTCCTTCATAAGAAATGAAATGCTGTCTGATAAACTGATTGTTCAAGTAGCCACATTTCCATCTAGAATGAAGAATTTCATGCATGCTAGAGGCTTTACAATGACATCCTCTGTTATGAAGCATATCACACAGAGACTACAATTGGAATTTGGTGACATTCTCCACATATATAAGGATGAAGCTGGAAAACTAGTAGTTCCAAGCAATGTTACAATGCAAGATGTGATCCTAGAAAATAGAAAACTTAAAAATGAACTGAAACTGCATAGGACAATTACAAGTGACATAAACTGCATATATCACCAACCATCATGTTATGTTCACTCTTCAGTACATGAAAACTGTGCAACATCTCAATGGCCCTAGCATCAATCTGACATTACTGCAGTTCTTGACTGGTGTTCTCACTGGGGAACCTGAAAATGCAAACCCATCCAAAAGAGCAAAATTGATAAAATCTTTTGGTCAGGATCTGATCTATGCCACAACTCAGTGAAGGCAAAAACCTCCAAACATTTCTTGCATCCATATGCTATCAGAACAATAACAGGTAATACTGAATTAACCCATATGGTAAACAGGTGTGAACATGATGTATCATACTCACAACTTGAAGAAAATGACACACCCCTCTGCCTACAGAAATTAGTTGCTACACAAACTCAACAGGTGGTCTTACCTACTCCTTTGCAGCCAAGTATTTTCACAACTTTGATTTGGGATTATATTGACAGACTTGAAAAAACCCTGACAGGCAAGGGAGCCTCCTATCATGTTAATGGCATTGCCGTACAATCAAAAATTTTTGGTCCTTACCTTCCAAAACCTGCTCTTCCAACTACTGATAAGCAAAAACAAAGAACTATTTCTACAGAGCACACCGGGCTGCAAACTTACATTGCTGGAAAGAGAATAGGTCCACTACCATTGCAGACAAGTACAGTGAACAGTAAGGAAGCTGATGAAGCTGCAGACACTGCTCACAATATCAACTTCATCTGCATCCCTCACAGGCTTTCAGCTGTTGAAGATGCAAGCATCCCAAACTGGACCGGATTCAACATAAAATTGAGAAATGACATCTCCATCAAAGAAGACCTCCTGTATTACCTCCCAACAATAAACGCCCAGCCTCCTGGCTAGTACAGTGGTAATGCGCTGACCTCGCATTGGCGAGGTCGATGGATCATGCCACATCAAGGCAAGAGAATTTAAGCTGTTTACTGTGGAGGTTACTGCTGTGGCTGGGCACCACAGTGGGGAGTTGGGGCCTGTGCTGGCTGGCGACCACCCTACGGGTCCTTCATGACCTGTTCCACCCATCCATGGGTGGAGAATCTATAAAAAAAATAAACACCCCTGCAACTGATCTGACAACAGCCTTTGAAATTTTGAATCAGTCTGAGGCTATCAAAACCGAACTACAACTGCCAGTTATTGTCAGTGTCGTAAATCAAGCCATTTTTTGAAAAAGTATCTGAAATTGCCTGAAGATACAGTGTTAAATATATCAATGTCATTGTCAGGATGGGAGCATTCTATACCATCTGCAATGCTCTCGTTGTCTTAGAAAAAAGGTTTCAAGATGCTGGCTTAAGTAATAAATGTATTGAATCTGGTGCTGTTGCAGAAGGTTCTGTTAATGGGGTTCTTGAAGGTAGAATGTACAACGAGCTGTAGCAATTCACAAACTTGTGTATGAGGATTTGATAAGGTTAATTTGGGAACAGTTCATATCACAAGTGGAAGCAGTTGAACATGAGTACCTGAAAATTCGAGATACCCTAGCCAAGAAAAGCAACACAAATCTGAAACAGGAAGATATTTCCAATTTCTTTCAGACTCATAGCTTTATAGAGATGAAGACAATTTGGTCTCAGTTCCTTGACTATCTTCGCAAGTCAAATGGTGATCTTTTAGCATTTTGGATGTCTTACATTGACATGGTTGAAGGCATTATTTTTGGCTTGCTGCATACATCTCGTGAAGGGAACTGGGAGCTAAATGTGCATGTCATCAGAGCACTGATTCCCTGGTCCTTTGCATATGACAGATCAAACTATGTAAGATACCTCCCTGTTTATTATGCCCATATGTCATCATTACAGAACACTGTGTACATGTCAAGTAATATCCCATTTGGTCGCCTTCCAATAGATCAGACACTCGAAGCGACAATAAACAGAGACACTCAGATACCAGGAGGCACATCCAGATTCAGCCTGAAGTCAGGGGCAGTCAGCGTTATTACATAACATCTGAACACAGAAGTGCATCTTTTGTTCAGTTAAAAAACATTGTGCAAGAGAATATAACACAGTCACTTCATCATGATCTCCAGCAAATTCAAGAATTAATAAGGATGAAGAGGCAGTTTTACTAATAGGCAGTCTTATTGACAGCTGGATAAATCCATTTTTCAGTCAACAAGACATTGTCTGCATCTCAACAGGAAAGGCTGCAATCCCAGAGGTTGCTTCAGATTTTCTCAATGCTCTAGATGTTGGAGAAATATGCTACATGAAGTTTAAAAAAGAAAGGCTAGAATGCAACCCACCTGTTACACAGTTCTTAGATACTATCAAGCACAAATAAACTAAAAACCTTTAGCATCTTGAGTAAGAAGAGAGAAATGAAGACATAAACTTGGAGAGCAATCATACTGAAGGCAGACAGATCACTGTTCAGGAGGATCATTGTTATGGCCCAAGTTCGAAACCTACCAATGGCAGATATACTTACCTATCCTTTTGGACCAGTGCTATGGGCTCTAGTAACTCCAGAGGGTTTACCAAGCAAGACAAACAAGGCAATCATAGCTACCACATTGCACAAGGATGTAGTACCAGAAGAGGAAATGCCATTATTTTCAATGTCTTTAATTGCTGGTAAGCTGTTAGTGCAGAAAGTGGAAGGAGGCCATAACATGTCTAGAGATATTGCACGGACAGTTTTTGCAATGACATTGAAGGAGGGAGGTTTTGCTCAAAGGATTGATGTTGTGTTTGATACCTATTTTGATCTATCCATCAAATGTTCAGAGAAAGCAATGGGCCAATCTTTCAGAGCATCACTGCTAACCAGCTTGTCCGTCAGTGGAGATAATTTTTAAGACAGAGTGCCAGCAAAACCAAATTTATAACATTTCTTGTGAGTGAATGGAAACAAAACCAATATAGAAGTAAACTAGAACAGAAGGTTATGGCTGTCTTCTCTTTCATGCTGCATATGTTGTAAAGCAAGAACATCAAGAAGTTCTTATTAGCTCTGATGATACAGATGTGATAATATTGCTCGTGGCTTTTCAGAATATCATTGGTGGTCATCTGTATCTGAAATGTGGGACAAAGACACATACAATGATTGTGTTGATGGAGAGGGTTACTGCAGCATTTGGAGCTGAAGTTTGCAAAGGATTAATTGGCATGCATGCTTTAACAGTTTGTGACAGATTAAGTTCATTTGCAGGAAAGGGAAAAACAAGTTTATTTAGATTACTGACCAAAGGTTAATATGCACTAGAAACATTTATGGAACTTGGCAACGAGTGGAGTCTTTCTGAAGCAATGGTGGAGAGACTTGAAGCAGTCACTTGTCAAATCTACGCACCAAAGACGTCTTGTGTTTGTGTGAATGATTTGAGATACAACCTTTTCTGTGCAAGGAAAGGCGAGATAGAAAGCCATCAACTACCTCCTAGCACAAACTGCCTTTACAAGCATGCTCAATGCGCCAATTATCAGGCTGCCATTTGGAGACGTTGTTTACAGCAAACACCTCACATTCTTAGTCCTGTAGGTAATGGATGAAAGTTAGAAAGAAATGATGGGGAAGACCAGCTGGCTATAAAGTAAATGGATGGTCATCCTGTTCCTGAGGCTCTGCTAGATATGTTGTCTTGCAAGTGTTCCAAAAAGTGTGTTATATCAAAGTACATCTGTTTGGTTAATGGACTTAAATGTACCGACATGTGCAGATTACAAGATTGTGAAAACTGGGTGTCAAGCAGTGAGGATGATGAGGATGAAACACTTTTGGAAGTACTGAATGAGTTTGAGGAATACTGTAGTTAAAGGATATTCAAAGAATTTACTTCATAATTTTTTTCACATGGAATGTAGTGTTCAGAGCACTTTTAATGCTTACCAGTTTTTTATTTCATTGTAATGGCATCAACCGCCCGTTGTGATATTACAGCTGAAGGGCCTTGAGGACTTAAATAAGACTGTACTGGACAGTTCGATGTTTAGTCTTCCTTCAGTTACGGATCTCTTTCTATGCTTACATCAACACCGAATATTCTTGGATATTCATTACACATGTCTTGTTATCTCTTCACATTTGACAAGTCACAATACTCTCCATCTCTGCTTCTCTATATATTTTCTTCGTGCCCAGGTCCTATGAGGGTAGATTCTTTTTTTCTGTCCTAGCGTCACAATCACAAAAAAAAAAAAATTATTAATTAGTTTCTTCCAGTCCTGCATCTACAATTACTTACACCATGTAAAATGTATTCATAATTAACATTACGTTAAACTTTTTGTAGGATTGTAGTTTATATTCATGTTTGAAAAAAAAATATGATCTTAATGTCTTAAGATCCAATAATATCGCATTTTGGATTCCTTTTTTCACTAAAAAGCACATTATGAAGTCATGTATGACTTTGAAGTATAATGTAAATAATGTAGCTAAATATACAATTATTTGTTATATAATGGTCATTATTTTCATTAATCAATAGATTGGAATGCCATTTCTATGGCGTTAGTCACATTTCAAAGAACTTATGTCCGACATGTATCACTTACTTAAAGATTTTTTTTTTTCGGTCATTAACATGAATATCATAGTGGTTATTTTAACATCAAATAACTCTTTTAATATAATAGCTACAGATCTCATACTGGTATCAAAAGAAAGGTCATAAGATACAAACTGTGAATTATTAGTCAGCCCATCAATATCAGGTACGGTCACCTTACTGTAATGAAAGAAATTAAGTTCTACCAAAAAAATTTGGAACCCTGAAAGTTTAATATGTTTATAGCTAGTACAGATGGTTAGATATTCAAATATGCTATGTTATTCTAAAACATGCAGTAGGTTGGCCCATGGCACCAACCGTCCATTGCGATAAACAGCTGAAGGGTCTTGTGGACTTAAGACTGTCCAGGACAGTTTATGTTAAGTCTTCCTTCAGTTACGGTTGATTTCTATGCCTACATCAACACCGAATATTTTTAGATATTCATTACACATATCTTACTATCCCTTCACATCTGACAAGTCACAAGACCCCCCTCTCTGTTTCTCTTTATATATTCTTCGTGCCCAGGCCCGATGAGGGTAGATATATTTTATTCTATATTGTTTTTTTTTGGGGGGGGCCCGTCCTAGTGTCACAGTCATAAAAAAACGGCCTTTTCTTAAGCTTCATTTTGATGTATAACATGTCCTACTAAAGGCAATGTATTGTGCCACAGGAATGAAAAAACCTCTGTGAGTCACGCAATAATTCACAAGTGATACCAAAGAAATGGCTGATATTACTGGGAAGGCTAAGAGATATGGAATGCTATCATGCATTTTTTAAGACTATAGACATTTGTCTTCCAGTTAATCACTGTAATATTTCCTGCCCAAATATTTTACAGATCAGCCCCCCAGGCTCAAGAGCTAACAGACTTTCGATGAATGAAAATAACATGAAGGTTAACTAGAACCGTGAATTTTTTTTCATGATAATAGATTTTATTTTATTTTGTGGAAACTTTGAAACACCTTTACGTGGACACGATGAAAAAGATCATTCAGTAAATCCAGGGGTTTTAGAGTATTAGTAAGTTTTGCATCTAAACTAGACCAAGATTTACAAAATCACTTCGAAACCAGTACGATCTTCTAAGACTATTCAGAATGAGATACTTGACTGACTGCTATAAATATACCACGAGGAAATAAGGGAAGAAATTAGAGAAGCTTCGTTTGTATCTGTCATGTCTAATGACATAACAGATATTTTGGAGCACACTCAAGTGCTTATTGTTCTACAGGTTGTGTTGAATAAAGAAATATTTGAGCTTTTTTTGGGGGGGTGGGGGGTGATTCTTCATTACAGAAAATCAAACTGCAGATGGCATATCAATAAGTATTCTAGAACAATTAGACATAAACCTTCAAGGAAATGGAAAACTCTAATAGCTCAGACATTTGCCAGTGCAAATGTCATGAAAGTCAAAACAGGAGGAGTTCAGGCAAAAATAAAAGCAGTTTATAGTAATGCACATTTCAGTCACTGCTATGCATATCAAGTGAATCTAATAATGAGAAATGCAGCAAATAATACAAGGGATTAAAGAATATTTTGCTCTAACATTTTGGCTATTGCAACATTCTTCTCAATATCACCACAAAGAGTATCCATTCTCAAGACGAATATGGACGTCAGCATTCCACATCCATCTTCTACAATGTGAAATTTTAACATACAGACTGTAAACAGACTTCATGAAAAATTCCACTCTTTAAAGATCTACCTTATTGATATTTAGTCAACATCAAATGCAGTTTACACAATTGCAGAAGCAACAGGAATTTTACAATAACTGAATAATGACAAATTTATGCTTAGTTGGTGCTTTTCATCGGATTATGCCTCATGATGAAGTAATTTACAACAAATGCAATCTCAAGAAATTGTTGTGTTTTAAGTCAATGAATATATAACAGATTTTAAAACTAACATTTTAGAAATAAGAAACTCGAAGTACTATGGGATTCCATCAAAGACGCTTATGGCAGGAGCAAATGAATTGTTCAACAGGAAAAGCTACAATTAAGTATAAACTGCCTACAGAAGAGATGGGACTGACTACTGAAGCACATCTTATGATTGACAAAGAAAATCTTGAAACTGAACTAAGATTATTTTACAGTAGATCCGATATATATGAATATTGCAAATTATTTGAGCAGATGAAATTTATCTTGGAAAATAAACTAGATTATGTCTTAGTAAAATTACGAAACTGATAAAAATCCTCTTAACAATTCCTATGGCTATGTCCGAGCCTGAACGCTGCTTTTCAACACTGAAAAGAATAAAAAAATTTCTAATGAGCGCTATGGATCAGGACTAGCAGTGCACTAGCACTGCATTCAATAGAGTAAAATTTCCTCACCAGTCATCCAGGCTTCATTGAAAAAAATATTAACCTTTCTGTTCAAATTAAAACATAAAGAATAAATTTCATTTTTAAGTGAATGGATCAAGTTGGACTGGAACATTTCATCTGTAAGTAAAAATATTTGTTTTCGTTTAGGATTTTTTTATATTTATTTATAAATTTAATTTCTATATGTTTGTGTTTCGTTTTACACAGTATTAAAACAATGCGTAGGCATTTTTTGAAGCAGTACCTCCACTAATTTAAGTCACGAACCGTCACTGATTCCAAGCGAAGAGAGATGTGTTTTCTTAGTAGTTTCTCCATAACTTTGTAAACTATGATGGTCAAGGAAACAGGCCTATGGTTTAGAGCTGTATCCCTTCTTCCCTAATTGAAGATAAGAACCCCGTTTGCTTGTTTATGGCATATTGGAATCTCCCCAATTTCCAGCGACTTTTCAAATATGATGCATAGTGCCACCGATATTGGTTTTGCACATTTCTTAAGTACATTAGGCAATATATCATCAGGACCTGTAGCTTTATGGGTATCTAACTCCATCAACTCTCTGTATACCTTTGTGACAGAAAAGATTATGTTCTCTAACACCGGCCCATGAACTCCTATCTCTGCAGTCTGAGGGGCTGGGGCAGTTTCTGCTGTAAATACTGACTGAAACTCATTGTTCAATTCTTTGCAGATCTCTTCATTCATCTCAGCGATGATTCCATTCGCTCTCTTTAACTTTAAAACCTGTTCTCTGACCATTAGTTTTCCACTGATAAAGCTGTTGAAGAGTTTGGGATATTCTTTAGCCTTCGTGGTGATATCCCTTTCATAATCTCTCTCTGTCTTTCTTCTTTTACTTAGATAATTATTTCTTGCTCTTTTATAAGTCTGTCAGGCATTTATGTTTTTGCTCCTCCTATACCTTTTCCAGCATTTGTCTCGCCACTCTTTAGCTCTCTTACACTCATCATTAAACCATTTCTCTCTGGCATGAATAACTCCTACTTTGATGGAAGGTATGCAACAATTTTCTATCTTCATTTAGTCCTCACAAAAAATTTCGTGCATTTCTTGTATAGATTTGTTGTCATATAAGGTCCTCCAGTCAGAGCCGGTCTTAAGCCAATTGGACCAATTAGGCTCCGCGCCTAAGAGAGCTCCGCGCTAGAGTGTAATCTACTCTCGACTTGTCAAGTACAAACAACATCACAATGCAATGTATATGTAACACCACATTTCATGTTTACGGAGAACAGCAATGATTATAATTTTTTATGAATTTTTACAAAGTCGGCAGTGTTCATTTATACTGGTTATGTTTTGAATTTATTTACTCTACCTGAATTAAATAATATACTAATTACAGAACAGCATTGAATTCCATTTATCTGAAAAAATTAAAAAGACAAATATGTAAATAAACATATAACAGCTTTTAATTATCTGTAAGCCTATTGCATTTTCTTTTAATAGTAGCATGTGATTATACTGACTATACTACTTCACAATGAAGTATTTAAGTTTTTCAAAAGGCGTCGGAAACAGGGGTAGATTATCCCAAATGGTGTACATTTATAAATTTTGGTAATACATGCGACATGAGGGCCTTAGTTTCCTCGGGTTTCTTCCACAATGTTTAAAAACGTTATCTTTGATATGGTGACTCACCAAATTTTCTAAAGGTCATCAGATTTACGTTTGGTTCCATCTCATGGTGAGAGTTACCTTTCCGTCGAGTGTAAACACAGTTGACTGCATCTTCTAGAGCTCAGTGATCTTACTACTAGCTGATTAATTTTGAGTTAAGGACCCAAAAGTGAGGTAAGTTTTAGTGGCCAATATATTTACCATATATCTGAAATATGAAGTCACTGATTTTCGAAAGAATACTGTAAAAATCAGTACAAAATATTCATAAAATATTAGGTAAAATATGTTCGTATATCATGATGTGTGACTGTGACAATGAAGATGACTTAATTTGTCAAGCGTTCCTTCAGTTACGGGCGGCTTTTCATAAGGAGTGATAGGCAGCTGTTAGATGTTTTCTGCTTTATTCAGTCATATTAACAAGCAGTACCTGAGTTTATAACTTCAGTAGTACCTATTTGACTTTCCTCACAAACTTTTAGCCTATGTTAATTCTTTGATGGGTTATAAACAACAGTTATTATAATGCTCTCTGACACGGTATTAATGCGAGAAGCAAGAATTTCCTTGAACTCACTTTCTATAGCAAAGTTTATTTTGTATGTGATTACCTAATTGTGATTACCTAATTGTGTTTACGGGAAAGAGCCCAAAGCTCGTATCTTCCCGTCTCCTGATCGGTTCCATTTTATACTTAGTCATACTTATCATACCTGTCCTTAAAACTATGGATTGAGATAGCATTAACTACCTCCTCGCTTAGCCAATTCCAATTATCAACTACTCTTACACTGAAAAAGTATTTCCTTACATCCTGCAAAGAAGTTTTCTTACCAAGCTTCAAACTATGACCTCTAGTTCTAGAGCCAGCCATATCAAAATATCGATCCCTATCCACTCTATCATAACCATGAAGGAATTTAAAGACTGTCACCATATCCCCCCACACTCTTCTAGCTTCGAGTGATGGTAAGTCTAATTCCCTCAGTCTCTCATCATAACTGAGATTGCGTATTTCTGGCACCAGTTTCGTGGCATGTCTTTGAACTTTTTTAAGCTTAGCTATGTGCTTTTTCAAGTGCGGATTCCAAAAGGGGGCTGCATATTCGAGTTTTGGCCTCACATAGGTTACATAAATATTTCTGAACATTTCCTTGTCCATGTGCCTGAAGGCTACCCTTACATTTGATAAGAATGCATATGCTTCCCTTACTATGCCATTTATATGTATTTCTGGAGACAAATCTGCCAGTATGTTTACTCCTAGATCTCTCTCATTTTCTGTCTCTTGAAGTTGTACTCCAGCCACCGAGTAGTCAAGCTTGGGCCTTCTTGCACTTGTACCCATTCTCATTACCTTACATTTTGAAGTATTGAATTTCATTAGCCACTTTTCTGACCACTCATGCAGATTATTTAGATCCTCCTGAAGTTCTCTACCATTGTTCTCGTTTTTTACTTTCTTCACAATCTTTGCATCATCTGCAAACATATTCATGAATGAATTTACAGACTCTGGTAGGTCATTTACATATACAAGGAACAAAAGTGGCCCTAAAACTGAACCCTGTGGAACTCCACTACTAACTCTTCTCCATTCAGACACTGAGTGTCTTACTCTAACCCTCTGTTCCCTTCCTTCTAAGTAAGTTTTTATCCATTCCAAAACATTTCCACCTATTCTAGCCATTGATTGCAGCTTCCTAATAAGTCTCCCATGTGGAACAGTGTCAAACGCTTTCTGGAAGTCTAGGAATATGCAATCTGCCCAGCCCTCTCTTTCCTGTAAGATTTGGCTTACCTCATCATAAAATTCTAATAAGTTTGTTACTGTTGATCTACCTTTTCTGAAGCCACGTTGCCTCACTGACAAAAAGTTGAAGGATTCCAAGTGAAGAGAGATATGTTTCCTTAGTAGTTTCTATATAACTTTGCAAACTATGCTGGTCAAGGAAACTGGTCTGTGAGAGAGAGAGAGAGAGAGAGAGAGAGAGAGAGAGAGAGAGAGAGAGAGAGAGAGAGAGAGAGAGAGAGAGAGAGAGAGAGAGAGAGAGAGAGAGAGGTAATTTTTCCTTACCGTTTGTAAGAGAATACCTTGGGCAAAACTGGGAGTTATTCCTTGCTATAAAAACGCATATCCGATTCGGTAAAATACCTAACTTGGGTTTTCCGAACTGTGATAATATATATATATATATATATATATATATATATATATATATATATATATATATATATATATATATATATATATATATATATATATATATATATATATATATATATATATATATATATATATATATATATATATATATATATAAACATATCCAAAAAAATAAAAGAAATTATAATATGCACATAAATTTCTGGTTTATGTTTATCTATTTTTCATTTCTGCATGTGCATATTAATTTACACACACACACACACACACACACACACACACACACACACACACACACACACACACACTAAGCTTGAAAAAGTTCAAAGCCATGCCACGAAACTGGTACCAGAAATACGCAATCTCAGTTATGATGAGAGGCTGAGGGAATTAGACTTACCATCACTCGAAGCTAGAAGAGTGAGGGGGGATATGGTGACAGTCTTTAAATTCCTTCTTGGTTATGATAGAGTGGATAGGGATCGATATTTTGATATGGCTGGCTCTAGAACTAGAGGTCATAGTTTGAGGCTTCGTAAGAAAACTTCTTTGCAGGATGTAAGGAAATACTTTTTCAGTGTAAGAGTAGTTGATAATTGGAATTAGCTAAGCGAGGAAGTAGTTAATGCTATTTCAATCCATAGTTTTAAGGACAGGTATGATAAGTATGACTAAGTATAAAATGGAACCGATCAGGAGACGGGAAGATACGAGCTTTGGGCTCTTTCAAGTAAACGCAATTAGATAATTAGGTAATCACACACACACACACACACACACACACACACATATATATATATATATATATATATATATATATATATATATATATATATATATATATATATATATATATATATATATATATATATATATATATATATATATATATATATATATATATATATATATATATATATATATATATATATATATATATATATCACTTAACTTTTCATGCCAAAAACACAATTGCATGATTTATTTCTGATTCTTTTATATATCTTTGTCGTGAGAATATATATATATATATATATATATATATATATATATATATATATATATATATATATATATATATGTGTGTGTGTGTGTGTGTGTGTGTGTGTGTGTGTGTGTGTGTGTGTGTGTGTGTGTGTGTGTGATTACCTAATTGCGATTACCTAATTGTGTTTACGGGAAAGAGCCCAAAGCTCGTATCTTCCCGTCTCCTGATCGGTTCCATTTTATACTTAGTCATACTTATCATACCTGTCCTTAAAACTATGGATTGAGATAGCATTAACTACCTCCTCGCTTAGCCAATTCCAATTATCAACTACTCTTACACTGAAAAAGTATTTCCTTACATCCTGCGAAGAAGTTTTCTTACGAAGCTTCAAACTATGACCTCTAGTTCTAGAGCCAGCCATATCAAAATATCGATCCCTATCCACTCTATCATAACCATGAAGGAATTTAAAGACTGTCACCATATCCCCCCTCACTCTTCTAGCTTCCAGTGATGGTAAGTCTAATTCCCTCAGTCTCTCATCATAACTGAGATTGCGTATTTCTGGCACCAGTTTCGTGACATGTCTTTGAACTTTTTCAAGCTTAGCTATGTGCTTTTTCAAGTGCGGATTCCAAAAGGGGGCTGCATATTCGAGTTTTGGCCTCACATAGGTTACATAAATATTTCTGAACATTTCCTTGTCCATGTGCCTGAAGGCTACCCTTACATTTGATAAGAATGCATATGCTGCCCTTACTATGCCATTTATATGTATTTCTGGAGACAAATCTGCCAGTATGTTTACTCCTAGATCTCTCTCATTTTCTGTCTCTTGAAGTTGTACTCCAGCCACCGAGTAGTCAAGCTTGGGCCTTCTTGCACTTGTACCCATTCTCATTACCTTACATTTTGAAGTATTGAATTTCATTAGCCACTTTTCTGACCACTCATGCAGATTATGAGAGAGTAAAAATTAGAAAAGCATTGGCAAAACATCACAAAGGTATAGCCCTTTTTTAGCAGTATACTTCGGACAAATATATCATATTCTCTCTCTCTCTCTCTCTCTCTCTCTCTCTCTCTCTCTCTCTCTCTCTATATATATATATATATATATATATATATATATATATATATATATATATATATATATATATATATATATATATATATATATATATATATATATATATATATATATGTATATATATATATATATATATATATATATATATATATATATATATATATATATATATATATATATATATATATATATATATATATATATATATATATATATATATATATATATATATATATATATATATATATATATATATATATATATATATATATATATATATATATATATATATATATATATATATATATATATATATATATATATATATATATATATATATATATATATATATATATATATATATATATATATATATATATATATATATATATATATATATATATATATATATATATATATATATATATATATATATATATATATATATATATATATATATATATATATATATATATATATATATCAAAGAATAGCCTCACCGTATTCCCTGCGTGTCGTAAAAGGCGACTAAAAGTGGACGGGGGGGGGACTAGGAATCCCCCCCTTGTATCAACCTCCTGCGAGACGTCAAAGAAGAAGGGGAGTAGAGGGGAGAATAACTTCTCCCCAAACTCTAGTTTTGGGGTGTCTAAATGTGCGTGGTTGTAGTACGATAGAGAGCAAAAGATGTGAGATTGGATATATGTTTGGTAAGAGGAGGATGGATGTATTGGCATTGTGTGAGACGAAGATGAAAGGAAAAGGAGAAGTGGCATTTGGTGATGTGACGGGTAGGGTGTCTGGGGTTGAAAGGGGGAGAGCGAGAGAAGGTGTGGCATTATTGCTGAGTGAATGGATGGTAAATCAGGTAGTGGAATGGAAAGAAGTGTCATCTAGGCTGATGTGGGTGAGGGCTAGGATAGGAAGGGAATGTTGGGCTTTTGTTAGTGCGTATGGGCCAGGATGTGAGAGAAGTGAGGAAGAGCGGGATGAATTCTGGAATGAGTTAACTAGATGTGTGGATGGTCTGAGTAGAAGGAACTATGTAGTTGTGTTGGGTGACTTGAATGCCAGAGTGGGTGATGGAGAGATAGAAGGTGTTGTAGGAAAGTATGGGGTACCAGGTGGGAATGAGAGTGGCGAGAGACTGTTAGATATGTGTGTGGAGCAACAGTTGGTGATAGGTAATAGTTTATTTAGGAAGAAGTTAATAAATAAGTATACATGGACGAGAGTGGCAAATGGAAGAGTGAAAGAAAGAGAATTGATGGATTATGTGTTGGTAGCAAAGAGCATGATTGGTAGAGTGAAAGATGTACATGCATTCAGGGGCGTGGCTGCTGGGATATCTGATCATTTTTTGGTTGAAGCAAAAGTGGTAGTAGCAAAAGAGTGGGGAAATAGTGTGGGGGGATGTAGAAGGGAAATAGTGAAGGTGGAAGAGTTGAAAAAGCCAGAGAAGAGACAGGAATATCAGGACAGGTTGGGAGTGGCATATGACAGGGTGAAAGAAAGAGAAGTTGGGGAGTTGGGGGAGGAATGGGGGTTGATGAAAGAATGTTTTGTGGGACATGCAAGTGATGTGTGTGGAAAGAGGTTTGTTGGAGGTGGCATGAGGAGGGGCAGCGAGTGGTGGAATGAAGGGGTGAAAATGAAGGTGGAGAGAAAAATAGGGCTTTTGAGGAATGGCTGCAGTGTAAAAGTAGGGAGAAGTATGAAAGATATAGGGAGAAAAATGTGGAAACCA
>JAXCGZ010007802.1:90000-96642 GCA_037179515.1 Halocaridina rubra
GTGTGCCCGATTCCTAGCCTGAATAGCCATGGAGCAGGCACGGTCAAAACAGGGTTTAGGGGGAGAAAAAGTTTATGTAGAAGAGGTGATGTACGCCTCCATTTCCGCGATCATGATCTCAGCAACTTTTAGAGCTACCTGATCAGGATTGCGGGACCAAAAGCAGTAGTCATCCCATGGGAAGTCAATGAGGAAGTTACACAAATTTTCATGTTGGGTTCGCTCAAAGTGTCAAAGGCGGCGCTGAATGGAAGAGACAGATCATAGAGTGGTCAGATTTACCAAGAGGGAAAAGCACAGAATAAGAGTAGTTTGAAGGATTAGAACTAAAAAATAGGTCAAGAGTGTTTGCTGCATGTTCATGACGATCAGGAACACGAGTATGATGTTTGATAATTTGCTCCAGATCGTGAGTAATAGGGAAAGCAAGGGCCTCACTTCCTCCCACATCAGTGTGAGCAGAATGAAGCCACTCACTGTGGTGTATATTGAAGTCTCCAATGTATAGAACTTCGGCATGTGGGTGAGAAGATAGCAAGGACTCTTGGCACGAGGACAGATATTCAAATGAAGACACAAACAATATATATATTACTATTATTATCTACTTTGGCTGTTTCCCCCATGGGGGGGGTAACCGACATTAAAAAAGAAACAAAACTAGAGTTTGGGGAGAAATTACTCTCCCCTTTACTTCCACTCTTCTTTGACGTCTCGCTGGAGGTTAATACAAGGTGGGATTCCCGGTCCCCTCGCCCCGTCAACTTTTAGTCGCCTCTTACAACACGCAGGGAATACGTTAGGGCTATTCTTTGTTGTTGTGCCCGCCACCACAGGGCACTTATATATATATATATATATATATATATATATATATATATATATATATATATATATATATATATATATATATATATATATATATATATATATATATATATATATATATATATATATATATATATATATATATATATATATATATATATATATATATATATATATATTTACATATATATATATATACATATATATATATATATATATATATATATATATATATATATATATATATATATATATATATATATATATCCCTTTTGCGTGATATATATATATATATATATATATATATATATATATATATATATATATATAAAATTAACCATGAATTATCTATTTTACGTCATTTACACTCTTTTTCTACTAACGTCTAGGAAGGTGACTTCTTGTGAAGAACTTTGGTTTTGGCAAGTGCGACCGTTACCCTGAATCAATGTCCTTTCATGGCTGTGGCTGGCCGCGAACCCACAACCTGACGATCAAAGTCGTGAGCGTTACCCCTCTAAGACGGTGGCCCACTTTGTTAACCTTGAATCTGGACGCTTAATTGATATTTGGTTGTGACATTAAACAGCTGCACCCTACTACAATATCTCTTTTAGGAAGATGGCAGAGTGTACTTACATAATTATGCAAATAGTGTTATTAAAAGTAACATCGCATTAAATAGATAGGGAAAGGCCTAATAATGAAAATTTCACATAGAAAACGGCGGTATTAATGTACTTAGTGATCATTAATTTTTGCAATTTATTGTTTGATGGAGGTAAAAGTTTTGCTTTACGAGACCAATCAGGTCTCTCTCTGATATATATATATATATATATATATATATATATATATATATATATATATATATATATATATATATATATATATATATGTATATATATATAGTAAGGAAGCCCATCAGTAAAACAAAACTTCTAAAGCAATGCTATATTTCGGAGAAAAAATAACAAAGGTGGAGGAATCGTAAACAAAAGGACTCATGAGACCTGAGGGATTAAAAATTTTTATGATAACAGGACAGGCCTAATCCAAACGAATTATCCTCAACAAAGAAACCGCCAAGATCATTAAATCATTAACAAAGGAAAATGCTAAACCTTATAATGATAAAGGATCTGAAAGAAGATAACCTCCCAAAATTTTTTTTAATTAAAAATATTAATAAATATGCACATATAGAAATACACATATAACAACATCTGTACACACATCCCCATATACAAGAGCATACATAATGATATACATATATAAATACTAATACAACCAAAATACAAAATAACGACTACAATCTGGTTGGGGGTTTATCTTGAGGGATAACTTCGTTGAGGCAGCGCTTCAGGAGGGCTTTATCAATTATGTCAGGGGTCCATTGCCCCCTAGATAGATTGAAATTGTCTTTCATTTCAATGAGAGAAGATTCCACAATTTTCCGTTTGAATTGACAGGTACTTTTAAATAGCATAGTGGCACCACTCCAATCAATCCGATGATTATGTTCATTGATGTGGGTAAAAAGAGCCGAATTTTCTTGATTATATCTTACTGCTCTCTTGTGTTCTAAGACTCTCTGGGATAGAGAGTGGCCTGTTTGTCCTATGTACACTCTATTGCAATCATTACAGTTTATTTGGTATACTCCTGCATTAACTTCTTTTTTGTTTTGGCTAACGTTAACTAATTCTTTTCTTGAAGTGGTGGGATAGTTAAAAGTGAATGGGGACTGTTTACCTAATGTATCATTTATGACACCTAGCTTTTGGTGAAAAGGAAGGAGGATTTTGTTGAAATTATTCTCTTTAGGGGTCCTGTGATGATTGTAAAAAACCTGTTTAGCTTTCTGCAGAGCTTTGTCTAAGAAAAAGGGAGGATAACAAAGTTGGTCAAGCTGAGAATAAACCGTGTTTGCTAACAGTTTGTACTTATTTATTGTTGCCCATAATGAATCCTCCAAGACTGTCACACTACTTATGCTATTCCCCTGCTTTGAGAAGCTCATATCGATTCTATAAAAATGCTCTTCTCGCCTTATTTAATAAAAAGAATAAAAAACTCTTCCTTCAAGAATGCATAGTGGCGAACAGGTCTGCCCAAAGATGTTTGGTTTCAGGAGATGGACAAGCAAAAAGGATATCTTTCCCGACTTCATGAGACTGTGTCTTCAAGACCGGCTATCAATTGCTACCATGGAATTCAAGTCTGCTAGGAAAAGATTCCACCAAGCTTCAGATAATTTACGTCTAGTTTGTCCAGATGAAGGTATTTACCACTTTCTTTCGCGGTTTGCTTTTGACAGGACTTCATACATTAGTGGCCTCCACTCCAATTCATTGCAACTAAAATTGGATAAATTAATTAATGGTAGTTTGTGGCATGAAATATCCCTAACTGACAATGTTCTTAATTTAACCAACCATAGGCTCACAAAAAAAACGAATTGGCGGTATAAGGGCTAGGATTAAATTTTGCATTAAAACCAGGTAAAAATAATTTTCTTGATTATATAGTCGGTTTTGATAAGTATTGTGCTAATAATAGTTTTGATAGAAATAGTATATGCTTAAAGGGGGTTATTCTTAATTTGCTTGATAAAGTCGATAGTAAGGGATCACTTCCTAGAAGGTTTCTCTTGGTCATTAAGTCGCTTAAACAAAATGATGATATCATCATAACTAAATCTGATAAGGGGGGAAAACTCGTACTTTTGGATAAAGACTGTTATATAGGTAAAGCTATGCAACTCCTTAATGACTCCAATACTTATGAGAAACTTTCCAAAAATCCCTTAGTAAATGTTGCTGCCATTTTCAATAAAAATGTTCTGGACATAGCTCAGTCAAAATGTGATAAGGGGGTCCTTGAGAAATTTAAAGTTATTAATCCTCAACTCCCGTATTTTTATGGCTTGCCCAAAACCCATAAGGAAAATATTCCTCTGTGTCCTATTGTTTCGTGCCACGACTCTTTCACTTCAAAACTTGCTAAATGGGTAGCCAGCCTACTATCCCCATATCTAGGTAATTTTCCCAATCACACCTAAGTATTCAGAGGATTTCATTCAGAGATTTAGGTTATCCAATGTTCCAATGAATGGGGTTAAATTACTCAGTCTTGATGTAGAATCACTTTTTACAAATGTCCCAATAGATTCTGTACTTAATTTCCTTGCTAAGAAACTTGAAACTTTTAAAAAGGATTTCCCCTTACCCATAGCAAAAATTATCAAATTAATCAGACTCTGTGTGAGTACTAATGTCTTTTCTTTCAATGGCAATTTTTATAGGCAAAAGTTCGGTTGCAGTATGGGAAGTCCTTTGTCTCCAATTTTAGCCAATTTGTATATGGAATATTTTGAAACTGAGCTTCTGAGAGAAATCAAACCTCCCAACATGATTTGGCTGTGCTATGTTGATGACATTTTTAGTTATTGGGATGATGCCTGGGGTACCTTTGACGAATTTGTAGCACAATTAAATAGATTAGTTCCTTCCATTAAATTTAAAGTAGAATGGGAAAACTATAACCAAATGCCTTCCTTGATGTCCTCATTGTTAGAGATCCTTTGGGTTACAACTTTAAAGTCTATAGAAAACCCACCCACTCTTCGTCTTATGTGCACTTTTATAGTTATCATGAAGAAAAAGTAAAATTAGGTATAGCTTCGAATTTATTCCTTAGAGCCCTCCGGGTTTGCAGCACTAATTATTTAGAACATGAAATTCAAACGGTTTATTCTCAGCTTGACCAGCTTTGTTATCCTCCCTTTTTCTTAGACAAAGCTCTGCAGAAAGCTAAACAGGTTTTTTACAATCATCACAGGACCCCTAAAGAGAATAATTTCAACAAAATTCCCCTTCCTTTTCACCAAAAGCTAGGTGTCATAAATGATACATTAGGTAAACAGTCCCCATTCACTTTTAACTATCCCACCACTTTAAGAAAAAAAATTAGTTAACGTTAGCCAAAACAAAAAAGAAGTTAATGCAGGAGTATACCAAATAAACTGTAATGATTGCCATAGAATGTACATAGGACAAACAGGCCACTCTCTATCCCAGAGAGTCTTAGAACACAAGAGAGCAGTAAGATATAATCAAGAAAATTCGGCTCTTTTTACCCACATCAATGAACATAATCATCGGATTGATTGGAATGGTGCCACTATGCTATTTGAAAGTACCTGTCAATTCAAACGGAAAATTGTGGAATCTTCCCTCATTGAAATGAAGGACAATTTCAATCTATCTAGGGGGCAATGGACCCCTGACATAATTGATAAAGCCCTCATGAAGCGCTGCCCCAACGAAGTTATCCCTCAAGATAAACCCCCAACCAGATTGTAGTCGTTATTTTGTATTTTGGTTGTATTAGTATTTATATATGTATATCATTATGTATGCTCTTGTATATGGGGATGTGTGTACAGATGTTGTTATATGTATATTTCTATATGTGCATATTTATTAATATTTTTAATAATAAAAATTTTGGGGGGGTTATCTTCTTTCAGATCAGTTATCATTTTAAGGTTTAACATTTTCCTTTGTTAATGACTTAATGATCTTGGCGGCTTCTTTGTTGAGGATAATTCGTTTGGATTATGCCTGTCCTGTTATAATGAAAATTTCTAATCCCTCAGGTCTCATGAGTCCTTTTGTTTACGATTCCTCCACCTTTGTTATTTTTTCTCAGTTGTGCTTGAGAAGGGATCCAGTTAGGATCCGAAATATAGCATTGTTTTAGAAGTTTTGTTTCACTGATGGGCTTCCTTACTATTATTGCTGTATGCTAACAGTTTGTACTTATATATATATATATATATATATATATATATATATATATATATATATATATATATATATATATATATATATATATAGTGTGTGTGTGTGTGTGTGTGCGTGTGTGATTACCTAATTGTGATTACCTAATTGTGTTTACGGGAAAGAGCCCAACGCTCGTATCTTCCCGTCTCCTGATCGGTTCCATTTTAGACTTAGTCATACTTATCATACCTGTCCTTAAAACTATGGATTGAGATAGCATTAACTACCTCCTCGCTTAGCCAATTCCAATTATCAACTACTCTTACACTGAAAAAGTATTTCCTTACATCCTGCAAAGAAGTATTCTTACCAAGCTTCAAACTATGACCTCTAGTTCTAGAGCCAGCCATATCAAAATATCGATCCCTATCCACTCTATCAAAACCATGAAGGAATTTTAAAGACTGTCACCATATCCCCCCTCACTCTTCTAGCTTCGAGTGATGGTAAGTCTAATTCCCTCAGCCTCTCATCATAACTGAGATGTGTGGGTGTGTGTGTGTGTGTGTGTGTGTGTGTGTGGTGTGTGTGTGTGTGTGTGTGTGTATGCATGTGTGTGTGTATGCAAAGATTTTAACTAATATCCAAGGTACCATACACGGTGTGTCATTTTTGTGCTAATATCACTTAATACTTTACTCAAGTCCTATACCTTATTTTTAACAATATTGTGAAAATATAAAGAATAAATCTAAAAATATTTTTCCGATATTCGTATTTGTTCATAAGAAGAAGAAAAAACATAAAATGACCCTGGGGTGTGACTTCACTATATCTCCGAGTTCGGCTGCGTTGATGGTGTTCCCAGAGGAGTCTGGATTCCTCCAGATTTTTTTGTCAATATATTTTACATGAAATTATAACCTAATTTAACCAAGCATAATCAAGTGTGTATTGTGACGATACGATATTTACTCTTTAAGCAGCGCCTGTGCACCAGAAATGTACCAGTAGTACGTACACA
>JAXCGZ010007803.1:0-7500 GCA_037179515.1 Halocaridina rubra
ATATATATATATATATATATATATATATATAAGGAATTATTATTATTATTATTATTATTATTATTATTGTTATTATTATAGCATGAGTTAGAATATCTTTTATATATGAGTAAGAAGAAGAATGAGTAAACATGAGTCTCGTGAGTTGATGGTGAATTGTAAGGTATTGCTGAATCATGACACGTGGGCGTATGGGCGTATAGGAGACATGCGTACTGGAAGATGGGTTCTGTTAATTGTGGGTTTGGGCGGGGTTGAGTATACGTGGGTGGGTGGGGTTGGGTGGACTGGACATATGTGGGTGGATGATGTTGGGTTAGCTGGATATGAGTGGGTGGATGGGGTTGGGTGTTTTGGACGTACGTGGGCGGGTGAGGTTGGGTGGTCTGGACATATGTGGGTGGATGATGGTGGGTTAGCTGGGAATGAGTGGGTGGGTGGGGTTGGGTGTTTTGGACGTACATGGGTGGGTGAGGTTGGGTGGGCTGGACATACCTGGGTTAGTGGGGTTGGGTGAACTGGGTATGAGTGGGTGGGTGGGTGATATTTACCTTGAAAAAAAAAAACTAGAGGTGTAGATGTGGGTGGGGGTGAGGTTGGGGCGTGGTGGGCGTGTGGGATGATGTGGGTAGGCTGTGGAATCGTGCTACTGTGTGGGTGTGTAAAATGAATAATGATGTTGATTTAATCTTTAAATGTGATGATGTATCCTTCTTGAGGTAAAAAAAAAAAAACCTGATCTATCGTCATCTCAGGACCTAATCCTAGAGGTAAAAAAAAAAAAAAACTGATCTATCGTCATCTCAGGGCCTAATCCTGCAATATTTTGGGGTTTTCATATATTGGATTATTCTCTCAACCTTTTTTTTTTTTTTATTGTGTATCATTCTCTTATTTTGGCCTTGTTCTTAAGCTGCTCCTTTTTCTTATTCTGTTTTCTTAGTGCCCGGGCTCAATGTGGAAATTTTTTTTTGCCTGGCCCGGTATATCTTAAGTATATACAGTGGCCTCTATCCTCCTTGTAAGGGTGGCGGAGTCAAAGCATACATTCATCTTAAATATAATTGTATTCTGTTTATTTCCACCTCTTCCGCCATTTTGTATTTTGGCAAGAAAGGAAAAAGAGAAGGAGAACTTGAGATCCCCAAATATCCTTAGCCCCTTTATGTCCCTCCTACAGGGATCAAATTAAATGTTCATAAATTAATTAACTAATATTTTCCTCTTGTTTTATATATATATATATATATATATAATATATATATATATATATATATATATATATATATATATATATATAATCAGTCTTCGCTATACGCATACACGAATAATTAGAAACAGAAAAAATATTAAAATTAATAATTAGAAAAAAAGTTTAAAATTGAAATTTGAAATGCCGTTATCCCATTGAAAAATTAATTGTAATGGGCTGACTCGGTGACGGAGACCTTCTCCCCCAGATCTCTCTGCCGTAGTAGACCAACCCCCTAATTGGGTGGTACTAGAGACTTGGAGTTTTAGGTGAAGAAGGCCGTAGGTGGCTTGTAATGTGGGGGGTGGGCGGCTGGGTAGGTGGGCTTAGGGGTAAGTGAATGATCTGTTGACAGTTCCGGTTTTACGTCACGGACTCTCTTTTCTACCAAGGGCTAGGACGGTTGCCTTACGAAGGACTTGTTTTGGCAGCTGTGATCGTTACCCTGAGTGCATGCCCTTGCTAACCTCAGACTGTGTTTTGGAATTTATTTATTTATTTTATTGTGGTTTATATGTTTAGTCTTATGTTTATTTAATTTGTTTATTCATTATCCTAGCCCTTGGTTGATAAGGGAGTCCGTGACGTAAAACCGGAACATGTTTGTTTATACCAGTATTTCAATATTTATATTATTACTGAATTCATTTATCGAGAAGTTAGTGAAACAGCGATCCCATTTGAATATGCGAATAGCGACTGCCGAAGATGAGTGACCTTATCATCATCATCATCATTATTGTTATGATATCATCATCATCACCATTGTTGTGATTTTCATTATCATCATTGTGATTATTCATCATATCGTCATCATTATTGATATATCATCATCATTGTATTGATATTCATCATCATCACCATTGTTGTGATTTTCATTATCATCATTCATCATCATTGTGATATTCATCATATCGTCATCATTATTGATATGATATCATCTTCATTGTATTGATATTCATCATCATCATCACCATTGTTATGATATTCATTATCATCATTCATCATCATTGTGATTATTCATCATATCGTCATCATTATTGATATATCATCATTGTTATGATATTCATCAACACCATCATTCATCATCATTGTGATATTCATCATATCATCATTATCGATATGATATTCATTATCATCACCATACCATATATCATCATCATTGTTATGCTATTCATTATCATCATCATCATTCATCATCATTTTGATGTTCATCATATCATCATCATTAATATTAAGGTATTCATTATTATCATCATCATATCATACATCATCATTGTAATATTCATCATATCATCATCATTAATATTATGGTATTCATTATCATCATCATCATATCATACATTATCATTGTCATGATATTCATCAACAACATCAGTCATCATCTTTGTGATATTGATCATATCATCATCAATATTGTTATGATATTCATTATCATCACCATACCTTACATCATCATCATTGTTATGATATTCAGCATCATCATCATCATACATCATCATTGTGATATTCATCATATCATCATCATTAATATTATACATCATCATTGTGATATTCATCATATCATCATCATTAATATTATGGTATTCATTATCATCATCATCATACATTATCATTGTTATATTATCATCGTCATCATCATTATCGGAATGTTAAAGAGATGACGTCATCTTTATCCTTGAGGAATTCTCATTATCCGAAGGGTGGGAGGCGGTGAATACTTCAACTCCTTTTTTTTCTTCTGCCATCTCAGAACCCTCATTGAAAGGGGTTCTTGATCTCCTATGAGCCATGGTCCCTTATTCTAGCCAGGAGGTTTATTAATCCCCATTTAAAGGGGTTCTTGATCTCCTGTGATCCATGGTCCCTTATTCTAGCCATGGGGTTTATTAATCCCCATTTAAAGGAGTTCTTGATCTCCTGTGATCCATGGTCCCTTATTCTATCCTTGAGGTTTATTAACCCCCATTTCAGGGGTTCTTGATCTCCTATGAGTCATAGTCCCTTATTCTATGCTTGAGGTTTATTAACCCCCATTTAAAGGGGTTCTTGATCTCCTATGAGCCATGGTCCCTTATTGTATCCTTGAGGTTTATTAACTCATTTAAAGGGGTTCTTGATCTCCTATGAGCCATGGTCTCTTATTCTATCCTTGAGGTTTATTAACCCCCATTTAAAGGGGTTCTTGATCTCCTATGAACCATGGTCTCTTATTCTATCCTTGAGGTTTATTAACCCCCATTTCAGGGGTTCTTTAATGCTTTTGGGCTACAACCCTTTATATCAGACGATTTTGAGTTTTTAAGCCCCATATCTGAGCTTCTTATGGGGGGTTTATACGGTCAAACGGTTCGTCGAACGCGGTTCGACAGACAAGTGTTTGAAGTGATGTTCGAACGTGTGAACGGGGTATTTGGTTGTCGAACACGAAACGTGTTCGACAACCAAATACCCCGTTCCGTGTTCGACAACCAAATACCCCGTTCACACGTTCGAACATCACTTCAAACACTTGTCTGTCGAACCGCGTTCGACGGATCGTTTGACCGTGTAAACCTCCCTTTAAATGTAACCGAGTAGTAACGCTCGAGACTTTGATTTGTCAGGTCGGGAGTTAGTGGCCTGCCATGGTCTAAAGTTAGAAAGAGCATTCATTCAGGGTAACGGTCGCAAATGCCAAAATCAAAGTTCATCACAAGAAGGCATCGTCCTAGCCCGTAATAGAAAAGGGAGTTTGTGACGTAAAACCAATCACATCACATCACTTAGAAAGAGCATTCATTCGGGGTAACGGTCGCAATTGCCAAAATCAAAGTTCTTCACAAGAAGGCAACAGTCCTAGCTCGTAATAGAAAAGGGAGTCCGTGACGTAAAACCGATCACATCACATCACTTAAGAGGTTCTTAAACCTTTGGGCCATGATCTCTTTTAAGGGGCATCTCAATCTCTCTAGGGTTATGGACCTTCATATTAGGGTGTCCTCGATATACTTTGGGCCATAAACCAAAATTTTTAGATATTCTTGAGTTTTACAACCACCTTTTCAGAGGTTCTTAAACTCTCTTAGAACATGAACCCTCATTTACGGGGGTTCTTAACCTCTTTTGGGCCATGAAACTCATATAAGAGTGTTATCGATCTCCTTTGGATCATAAACCTTTATATATATATATATATATATATATATATATATATATATATATATATATATATATATATATATATATATATATCACACACACACACACACACACACACACACACACACACCAGGACGGGCCAAAAAAGTAATAAAATAAAACAGCCCTCATCGGGCCTGGGCACGAAGAGTACATAAAGTAAAGGGAAACATATTAGGACTGTAATGACTTGTCAGATGTGAAGGGATAATAGGAGATGTTTAATGAATATCCAAGAATATTCAGTGTAGCTGTAGGCATAGAAAAAGAACCGTAACTGAAGAAAGACTGAACATCTAAGTGTCCTAGACAGTCCTATTTAAGTTCAGAAAACCTTCAGCGGTAGTATCGCAACGGGCGGTTGATGCCATGAGCCCACCTACTACATGAATTTATAGGTTTTTGAAATTTTAACCCCCATATTAGAGGTTCTTAAATTTACTTTGGCTTTAAATCCTCACTAAAAAGGTTCTGAACCTCTTTTGAACCCCTTGAACCTCATATCAGAGGTTTTTGAGTTTTATTTACACTTTTTGAGTGTCTTGACTTTTTACCCTTTTTTTTTTAAGGTTCTTAATCTCTCGTTCTGACATAGAACCTCATTTGAGAGGTTCTGAATTTCTTTACCCTCCTTTTTTAAGTCCTTTAACTTTCTGTTGCTTTGAACTCTCATTTCATGGTTCTTAAGCACTTTTGAGTCTTGGGTTCTTAGGCTTAAGATGTATTTTACCCTCATTACAGAGGTTCTTAGTCATGGGACATGGACCATTATTTCAGAGGATATTCAAGTTTCTTGTGCTTGGAAGGCGACTCTCTCTCTCTCTCTCTCTCTCTCTCTCTCTCTCTCTCTCTCTCGTTCCGTCCGTCTATCCATCTTTTTATGTTTTTAAATATGCTCTCTATTGTTTTAATGTATCTATCTAGCTATCTATCTATTTATCTAATCTGTCTATCTATCTATATATCTATCTATATTAATCTGTTTATCTGTTAGTTTATCTCTCAATGTCTCTCCACCCATATGACCCCTCCTCCCACCCTACCACCCACCAACAATGACGCAATTCAGGGATCAATTGACCAATGGCGTGAGTTTTAAGCTTAAGCGTCATCGTATTAATTGACCAATGGCGTGACTCTTGATCTTAAACGTCATCGTTTTAATTGACCAATCGCTTGCCAGGGATATAACTCCCTCGACATCGTTCGAATCGACCAATCACATGCCAAGGTATGTATAACTCCTTCGAAGGAGGTTGTACTTACGGGCATACCCACTGTGTACTTACGCATTATTCGGGTCTTTCAGTATATCCTTAACCAGGTTACGAAGAAGGTTAAACTTTTCTGTGTTTTCGTTTTTAACGTTCGTGAACGTAACTTTGTCGATCAATCTTTTCCGTTTTCTTTATAATATTCGTATTGTATATTCGTGTGTTTTTTTTGGTGCTTTTTCTGTGAGTGAATATTTTATATATATTTTTTTATTTTTAATCTTTTTTTTATTTCTGTCAGTTCCGTTTTCGTAATTTTTTTTCCATTTTTCATTGTTTAATATATTCTCTCTCTCTCTCTCTCTCTCTCTCTCTCTCTCTCTCTCTCTCTCTCTCTCTCTCTCTCTCTCATTTTGCTTTCTGTGATTTTTTCTTCATCTATTATTATTATTATTATTATTAATTATTATTATTATTATTATTATAATTTTCTATTTTCTTTCGTATAGAAACCCAAAATTGAACGAATAATAAACGAAAGAGAAAGATAAAAGAAAGATAGAAGTGAAAGAAAATTGGAAATTGTACGAAGTGTAAAAAAGAGAAAAAATAAAAAAAATAGAAAAGTTATCAAAAAAGTGTCGAAACAGAATAAAAAGACAGATAAAAGACCTCACATAGACAGAAATTGAAAGAAAATAGAATAATATTTAAAAATAGTGATTTTATGCATTATTTTCATCCAAAGCTCGATATATATCTCTCGGTTGTATTTCGGTAAGAACGCGAAAGGTGACGAATATAACTGAGAGAAAATGAATAAATAGGGAAAAAATAGTGAAATATAAATATATCTTAAAATGAATATAAAGATAATTAATATTTCGCAGATATTAGGAAAATTTCGAAAATAAAAAAAAAATAGAAAAATAAAAAATAATAATAAAAAAAACTTTAAGACGCTGTCAGCAAACATAGTTCTATTCTTGAAATACCAATACGACTTAAATATATAAATAGATAAAGTCATAGAAAACAAGAAAGAGAAAACAGATAGAAAACAGTGAATAGAAAAAACTCTTAACAGAAATCAAATAGATTTATTTATTTCAAGTTTATTAAAATAAATAGATAAATAAGAACCATACAAATAAAAAAATCAAAGATTAATATATAGAAAATAAATATTTAATTAATAATTTAAATTAAATAAATAGGTCCAACCCAACCGCCACCATAGGTCTAGTCGTGCGAAAACTGAAGCGGAGGATGGATGAAGAGGAGTCGTTCCACCAAGTGGCGCGAAATGAAGTGGAGTGTGAAGAAGAGGAAGAAGAAGAAGAGGAAGAAGCGATAGACGAAACCGTGGAAAAAGAAAATAATCCAACAGATGGAACAGATCACATCGAGATGACATTATACGACGATGAAGGAAATCCTGTTAATTTTGTCTTCGATAAATTCTATATGGTAGGTAGACAGCTATCCCCCCTGAGGGAGGGAGCAAAAATACTTCCTCCATGTTCCCCTGCGTGTCGTAAAAACCGACTAATTAGGGTTAAGCGAGGGGACTGGGAATCCCCTCCTCTGTATTTTCTCTTCCCAAAGAGTCAAGGTATTTTGCTTTGACTCAGCCAACCCCCTTATAAGGGGGGAAATCTGGCTATGTTTAGATACAGAGGTAGACACCTTTATGCTATCTAAACAGATAGGGAAACAGATACATAGATAGATTGATAGATAGATGAACGGACAATCATATTTCATATGGGGTCGCTGATTCATCAGCTTCTAAGGGATTAGTGGATGGTTGTAACTCATTTTTACGATCAAATGTCCTTTTTGACACCATTT
>JAXCGZ010007803.1:12500-96354 GCA_037179515.1 Halocaridina rubra
AGCGCTAAGAAAGTGTGATTGTTATTTTCATTATAAGTAACTGAATATAATTACTTCCTCTTTTTCGGGTTCTCAAGATTATAGAACGTATGTCGTGTGTATATATTATATATATATATATATATATATATATATAATATATATATATATATATATATATATTGTTCCGGTTTTACGTCACGGACTCCCTTTTCTACCAAGGGCTAGGACGGTTGCCTTCTTGCGAAGGACTTGTTTTGGCAGATGTAATCGTTACCCTGACTGCATGCCCTTGCTAACCTCAGACCGTGACGGGGCGCGAGCCCTCGACCTGATGCCTCAGAGTCGCGGACGCTACCGCTTGAGCCACGGCAACTACATATATATATATATATATATATATATATATATATATATATATATATATATATATTTTTTTTTTTATTTTATTTTTTTTTTTTTTATTTATTCAGATAACTGTACATGGGGACATGTGCACATGGGCACTCCCAGTCATATTGCAGTTGATAACATTACAATCTATGTGGTTATGTAAAAATAACATACTATATATATTCCGGTTCCGGTTATACGTCACGGACTCCCTTATCAACCAAGGGCTAGGACGGTTGCCTTCTTACGAAGGACTTGTTTTGGCAGATGTAATCCTTACGCTGAGTGCATGCCTTTGCTAACCTCAGACCGTGACTATATATATATATATATATATATATATATATATATATATATATATATATATATATATATATATATATATTATTTTTTTTTTATTACCCATTCTCCCCCGTCCCCCCCATAACACTTCCCCTCCCCATCACCTCTCCCCTTTTTATCATAGAGCTCCCCCTTCCACGTGTTCTCTGTGCGCCACGTGTGTGCTCATCCGTGTTCTTGTGGTCACACAAATGAGAGTTTTGAGTCTGTTTCTGGAGACGAAGCACGTCAAGGTGTGACCACAGACTCATATAATAAGAATGATAAAAAAAATAAAAATTTAATAAATAGTTTTATCGTAAAGAGAAAACAAATAAAATTGTATTTTCTTGAGTTTCTTTTTGTGGTTTCAGGTGTGTGTGTGTGTGTGTGTGTGTTTTAAGGTAAACGCATTTTTAGCACTCAAATTGGCTTGGTTACTATGTTAATGCGTAAGTGCTGTTTTCGCTGTATGTATGTATGTAAGTGTGTTTGTATATGTATTATGCATTATTTTAAGTTTTTATTATTATTATTATTAATATATTTGTTTCATCGTAGCGTGAAGTTAAATGCATATTAAATTCCATAATGATATTCGTGAATATTTAAATTATAAAAAGAAACTCCCAAAGACATATTCTAAGTCAAACATTGTAAAATTTGGATTGAAACTAGTAATACCAATTACTTTATTAAGTAACTTACTAGAAAAATATGTAATAGGTTTTATTTGTTATTTCTTGATTACGTTCAAATTGCCTTGTCAAATTATCTGATTTTTCGGTACCTGCATTTATAATCAATTCGGAAATTCTTCTGATGCCTGTACAGGAAAAGAAGGCAAAGACTGAAACAGTAAGAGAGGTATTAAAAGTGTTTGATATCATTATTTTACAATGTTTGACTTTGAACGTGTTGGTTTCGGTTTTACGTCACGAACTCCCTTTTCAACTAAGGGCTAGGACGGTTGCCTTCTTGCGAAGGACTTGTTTTGGCAGATGTAATCGTTACCCTGAGTGTATGCCCTTACTAATGTCAGTCCGTGACGGGGTGCGAACTCTCGACCTGCCGCCTCAGAGTCGCAGACGCTACCATTTTGCCACGGAGACTACGACTTTGAACATGTCCTCGGGACAATTTTTTTTTCTTTTTTTTTATGATTGTGACATTAAATAAAACAGCCCTCATCGGGCCTGGGCACTGAGAATTTGTTTTTAAAGCAATATTAGATGAAGAGGGTTTGCTGGTCAAGTAACCCAAAGCTCCTTCTATAATTTTATACTTTAAATAGACTCGTGGCAAAATGGTAGCGTCCGCGACTCTGAGGCGGCAGGTCGAGGGTTCGCGCCCCGTCACGGACTGAGGTTAGTAAGGGCATGCACTCAGGGTAACGATTACATCTGCCAAAACAAGTCCTTCGTAAGAAGGAAACCGTCCTAGCCCTTAGTAGAAAAGGGAGTTCGTGACGTAAAAACCGAAACCAGACGTATATTTTTTTTGAGTTTCATTATTTTTATTATTATTATTATTATTATTATTATTATTATTATTATTATTATTATTATTATTTTCCCTCCTTTTTCCCCTTTTTTTACGCCTCACGTGGATTAAGCCATGCGTATTAATTCGTGAAATTGCGAACTCAAATGTCTCACCACATACTGAGGCCAAGTAGGAAAAAAACAGAAGAGAGAGAGAGAGAGAGAGAGAGAGAGAGAGAGAGAGAGAGAGAGAGAGAGAGAGAGAGAGAGTTGTATATTTGGGCGTGGCCTTGATATATAGTTATATGACACTGAATCATTTGTGTGTAAACCCTCCTGTCAGTCAAGCCGCACGCGCGTACACGCACACACACACACACTTACACACACAGAAATGTCGGTATTTTATCTTAATATTTTCACATTATCTTATGAAGCCATTAGCATCAGTTCTAAACCTACTAAGCACCAGAACCTCCCTTTTTCATGGTCAGTACCAGTCATTTGGACACGCTCACTAAGAACAAGAACCTCTCCTTGCTTGACTTATTCTCGTCACCAGGACACGCTCACCAAGCACATGAACCTCCCTCTTTTATGACTCTATGCAGTCACTTAGGCACGCCCACCAAGCACATGAACCTCCCTCTTTTATGACTATATGTAGTCACTTAGACACGCCCACCAAGCACATGAACCTCCCTCTTTTATGACTCTATGCAGTCACTTAGACACGCCCACAAGGCACAAGAACCTCTGCTTTTAAGTCCAGTTCTTGTTGTAAAGAGCCGAAGTCCTGTTCTGTACACTTTGAAACGCCTTCAGAGCATAAGAACCGCCCTATTATGACAATATCTGAACCCTTTAACGCACACAGGTCATTTTCATTTACATTTGACACTTGGATATGCCCTATTATGACTATATCTGAACTCTTGAACTCTAAAAGAAATGCTACTTCCTATTTTAAGCACTTGGACACGCTCACCAAGCACAAGGGCTCTCCTTTTTAAGAATCACATCTTGACGCTTGAACACGCCAATATAGTCTATCTATCTACCATGGCTGTCTCTTCCCAATTGGGGGGTAGCCGACATAAGAAAAAATAGAAACAATAAGGGGATTACTTTGCTCTATGGGCAATGACGAGGGAGCTAGCGACCGTTCAGATGGCACTGCTGGAGTGCCACAGCCCATCCAGTATAGTACTTATGATTAATTCTCGACTCTTAGCCATGGTAGTCCATAACATGAACCACCCCCCATCACTTTTATGACAACATCATGACACTTTAACATACTCAAATTGCAAATGGTCTCTTTTATGACAAAGTCTATACAAGTAAACAACCCCTCACTTCAGCGGAACTCCCCTCTTTTATGACCATTTTAAATACTTACCAAACACGCACACTTATCACAAGGACCTCCCAGTATTATAACATGGAGTCGCCCTTCTGTCACACATACATTCCCTATTTTGTGACCCGTTTTAAACAATAACCAAACACGCTCACTTATCACAAGGATCTCCCTATTTTATAACATGGAGTCGCCCGTCTGTCACACATACCTCCCCTCTTTTGTGACCCGTTTTAAACATAAACCAAACACGTTCACTTATCACAAGGATCTCCCTATTTTATAACATGGAGTCGCCCGTCTGTCATACATACATCCCCTCTTTTGTGACCCGTTTCAAACATATACCAAACACGCTCACTTATCACAAGGACCTCCATGTATTATAACATGGAGTCGCCCTTATGTCACACATACCTCCCCTCTTTTATGATCCATTTTAAACAAACCACACACTTCCACTAACTAGAAGAATCTCCCGTTTTTTTTTTAAATGGACACGTCCATCTGTCACACTTACCTCCCACTTTTCTTACTTGGACTCGCTCATATGTCATACGGTTATCTCCTGTTATGACCAGTTTTAAAGACTTATAAAAGCTCACCAATCACATTGACCCACTTTTTTTTACCACTTCTGAACTCTTGATCACATCTAGTTATCATTCTGACCTGACCTGACCTCTCTCTCTCTCTCTCTTTCTCTCATGACATAATCTTGATAGCTGGACACACCCACCTCTCACACGCACCTCCCCTTTTAGACATGTGGACGCTTCCACTAAGCACCAGAACCTACCTCCCCCTTTATGATTAAATGGATGCGTCCATTAAGCACACAGACCTCCCCATTTATGAAATTAAAACATTTGGACACGCCTACCTATTCAACATACTCTCTCCTATATAAATAATCCTAGCAACAAACTACTCTCTTATGAGTCCACATACACGCCCTCCAAATGTCCGCCATCTACCACCCCACTTCCGCCTATTAAACCCCCCCCCCCCCCTTGTCTTGAATGGAGGAACCGAAAGTGGAAACAAGGCAGTGTGTCATTAGAGACAGGTAGTCAGGTGTGAGGTGAGGAAGTGTCTTCTCGTCCAGTGAGATCTCATTTATTCAAGTGTTGTGAGATGATTGAGTGTCTCCTCGTCTAGTGAGATCTCATTTATTCAGGTGTTGTGAGGTGAGGAAGTGTTTTCTCGTCCAGTGAGATCTCATTTATTCAGGTGTTGTGAGGTGAGGAAGTGTCTTCTCGTCCAGTGAGATCTCATTTATTCAGGTGTTGTGAGGTGAGGCAGTGTCTTCTCGTCCCGTGAGATCTCATTTATTCAGGTGTTACGAAGTGACTGTGTTTTCCTGTGAAATCTCATTGATACCCCATTACCCTCTCCTTTCCTCCCCTGTGTGAGAGAGAAATCGGTTAATTTTATCAGTGTTTTAATAAATAAACTAATTTACTCGTATTAAGACCATAAAGAGTTTATTTTATTTTGTCATGGATTTTTTTTGTGTTTAGACTGAAAATCCGCGAAGCATAATAGTTTTTTATTTGTGTTTAGAATATCGGAAGTAACTAAAAAATAACATTGTTTTGAAAATTCTTAAAAGATTGATCAAGTTTCAATATAAGAATAGTTTTCTTATTGAAATATAAGATGGATATTTAATGTTCTATTTAAGAAGAAGGTTTTGAAAATTCTTAAAAGATTGATCAAGTTTCAATATAAGAATAGTTTTCTTATTGAAATATAAGATGGATATTTAATGTTCTATTTAAGAAGAAGGTTTTGAAAATTCTTAAAAGATTGATCAAGTTTCAATATAAGAATAGTTTTCTTATTGAAATATAAGATGGATATTTAATGTTCTATTTAAGAAGAAGGTTTTGAAAATTCTTAAAAGATTGATCAAATTTCAATATAAGAATAGTTTTATTGAAATATAAGATGGATATTTAATGTTCTATTTAAGAAGGTTTTGTCAAGTTTCAGTATAAGAATAGTTTTCTTATTGAAATATAAGATGGATATTTAATGTTCTATTTAAGAAGAAAGATGTTATTTGTGATAACAAAACTCGGGAAAACTATTCGATGAAAAGTTATTTTCTATGTGAATATAAGATTAAGTAACTAAATAACAGTGTTTTCTTAGTAGAAGACTGGACAGAATATAGAAAATATATTCTATGGAATAGACATTCAAAACTTACATGAAAATAAATGTCGAAATAGAAGGAATATTCTTTATATATATATATATATATATATATATATATATATATATATATATATATATATATATATATATATATATATATATATATATATATATATATTTTTTTTTTTTTTTTTTTTTTACCAAAGACAAAAAATAGTCCAACAGATTTTTTTTTTTTTATATTTGGGGTACTTAAGATTATTCATTAGGAAGTAGTTGTAGTTTTGGAAAAGTTGTTGTTATTATTATTATTATTATTATTATTATTATTATTATTATTATTTTATTATTATTATTACTACTACTACTACTACTACTACTACTACTACCACTACTACTACAATATAACACAAAACAAATTATTACTACTACTACTACTACTACAATATAACACAAAACAAATGCAATAACTAATAATAATCATACAAGTTAACGACCTTTTTTAATATTTTAATTAACAAATCCTAATTGGGGGTCATTAGGTTTTTATTAACACTTAATTAAATAAATTTTTCTTTCCTATAAACAGTGGTGTTTGGGAAAAAAGAGAGAGTGGTGATTAAAGTGTTGTTTGATGGTCTAATTAATTATTATTATTATTATTATTATTATTGTTGTTGTTGATATATATATATATATATATATATATATATATATATATATATATATATATATATTATCTATATATATATATATATATATATATATATATATATATATATATATATATATATATATATATATATATATATGTAGGCTATACACATCTGTATATTTGTGTGTATAAACTTGTAAGTAGGAATGCATACATGTTTATATATATGTTTATGTATATTTATACATATATGTAAGTTACATGTATGTATATGTGCATGTCACTTTAATATGCCTTACACACACGCTTCCGACGGCCATTTTCCCTTTATCGAAGCCTGAGCTAACTTGAAGGATTCTATATTACTGTAAATATCACATTAATGGTGTACTCTGTGAACTAGCTAAGTTGACAGAAGCTACTTAACATAAGAGGGACCCCACTAGCCTCTCCTTATCATCTCCAGTAGCACTTTTGGGATGCATTTTACATTTACAACAATTCCTTCTCACCAGTCACCAGGGATATCCCTTTCAGTAGCCTCTTACTGTACACAAAGAATATGTTGGTTGGTTTTGTTTTTACGTCACGAACTCCCTTTTCAACTAAGGGCTAGGACGGTTGCCTTCTTGCGAAGGACTTGTTTTGACAGATGTAATCGTTACCCTGAGTGTATGCCCTTACTAACCTCAGTCCGTGACGGGGCGCGAACCCTCGACCTGCCGCCTCAGATTCGCGGACGCTACCATTTTGCCACGGAGCTTACACACAGAGAATATGTATGAGATTATTATTCTCTACCACCACCAGAGATCCCGTGCATTCGTCTCTTGCGACTCGCAGGGAATCCGAGGGTGGAAATTCTCTCTCTCTCTCTCTCTCTCTCTCTCTCTCTCTCTCTCTCTCTCTCTCTCTCTCTCTCTCTCTCTCTCCTCGTGAATCTTGGGAACAAGCAAAAAATAAAGATGGCCTTGATATAATGATTAATTGTTTTCGTGTGTGTGTGTGCGCGCGCGCGCCCGCGCGCATGGAAGTAGTCAAGGTCACAGCATTTCCTCTTATTTTATATATTTTTATTTTATTTTTGGCGTAATTCAAAGCGCAGAGCGTGTTGGCGTAATTACATAGCAATTTTGCTCTAATTAATTACATAGCAGTTACAGAGTACAGGAGAGCTCTCACGTCACTGTAATGATATTATCTATCTTAAGGGGGGTTTACACGGTCAAACGGTTCGTCGAACGTGGTTCGACAGACAAGTGTTTGAAGTGATGTTCGAACGTGCGAACGGGGTATTTGGTTGTCGAACGTTCGACAAACGTGTTCGACAACCAAATATCCCGTTCACACGTTCGAACATCACTTCAAACACTTGTCTGTCGAACCGCGTTCGACGAACCGTTTGACCGTGTAAACCGCTCTTTACGGTATATAGAGCCGCGGTAGCGCAGCAGTTAGGATTCTCGACTCTGGATGTAACAAAGCCGTTTTTAATCCCACCACAGGGCATTAGGAAGGACATCCATCCGTAGGTCCCCAGCTCCAACGTATCGATGTCCACCCCCTTTCGAATGGGGAATAAGAGTGAATCAAAAACAGTAAAAGAAATATACCTATATTCAAAGGGTACAATCTCGCTTGTCTTTGGAGTGGCTGAGTCAAAGCACACTCATTCCTAGATACTGTTTGTTGTTGTTGTTGTTATTATTATTATTATTATTATTATTATTATTATTATTATTATTATTATTTAATGCGTATCACCCATCACCTCCCTTATCACGTATAGTCACTTCCTACGAGACGTAATGAATATCAGGGCAGTATTTACCCGTCATCAGTATTAATGCTGAAATAGTCAGTATTAATACGAATTTAATAAAAAAATCAAATGGCAGATTATAAAAAAAAAAACTCACAGGAAACCAAAATTGTCTGGTCAGGAAAAAACATATACGCGCACGCACGCACGCACACACCATTTAAGTGAGTAAAAAAAAAATGTCACGCATGACTAAACAAGCACACGGATGGAAAAAAAAAAACACGTGCGCCATTTTATATAATAAAAAAACACGTCACTTTCCAGGCGCACTAATAAAAATCAAAGACACACATTCCATTCAAGTTAAAAACACGCACATGACTCTTCATGTAAAAGAATGAAAAACACACCACACACACACAAACCGATGAGGAGACGGGAAGATACGAGCTTTGGGCTCTTTCCCGTAAACACAATTAGGTAATAACAATCAGGTAGTCACACGCACACACACACTTTCCAGGTGAAAGCTACCCACAAACAGACAAACCACAAAATAGATCACAGCTCCCTGAAGGAAAACTTATATATTGAAAGTTTGCCTAAGGCGAGTTTGCTTAAAAGCATAAAAAGAAAAGAATAATAGATAGATAGATAGGTAAAGAAAATGTAATAATGATAATAATAATAATAATAATAATAATAATAAATAAATTATATGATAATGGTAATATGAAGAATAAAAATAATAATCGATTAGTGAATGTCTAAATAAATAATTAAATTCATACCGGTTTTACGTCACGGATTCCCTTTTCTACCAAGGGCTAGGACGGTTGCCTTCTTCCGAAGGACTTGGCTTGGCAGGTGTCATCGCTACCCTGAGTGCATGCCCTTGCTAACCTCAGACCGTGACGGGACGCGAACCCTCGACCTTACGCCTCAAAGTCGCGGACGCTACCGCTTGAGCCACGGTGACTACAAACAAATAAATAAACAATTAATTAGAATATTATTAGAGGGAGTAATATAGACGCTCTATAGAGGGGCAGATTGTGGCATTAAAAAAAAAAAAAAAAGCTGCATTTGTGTCTCACTAAGTTTTGCTATAGTTTTCCGCACTTTAAAATTTTGAACTCAAAAAAGACCCTTGTTTTTTAATCCACCGCGACGCGTTAAGAAGGCCATCTAGCCGTAAGTTCATCTGCTCCAACCTGTCTCCTTTCACCGCCAAAGGCTGTAGGGATTAATTATAACCCATAAAACGGTGTATTTGATTAACCCACTCTGGAACTTCAATAAAACGAATCCTTCCTTATTGTATAAAACGGAAGTGTTTTATCACGTCCTTCCAATTACAAATGATTGTCGAAAGGGGTAAAAATGGGGGAGAGTTGGTCTAATTAGAGACTTTCAGGGTCTGTTTAATTAAACTTTCTACAATTTACACATTGATAAGGGCTATTTTGGGGGGGAGGGGGAGTAGAGGCCAGTCTGCTAACTATGATCACAAGGTTGAAGTGACCTTGCAAATGTAATCCATGGTCTGTAGGGGGAGCTTGTATGATTTTTTTTTTATTAATAATAGTAATTATTATTATTATTATTATTGTTATGTAAATACTTTTGTATAATATTTTTACTTTACCTATATATATATATATATATATATATATATATATATATATATATATATATATATATATATATATATATATATATATATATATATATATATATATATATATATACTTTCTAGTAAGATCTAAAAACGTTATAAACTATCACCAGCTGTAATAATGACGTTAAAGTGAACTATTTGAATGATAATTTAATAGATTTGAACTCTTATACATCTGAAACTGAGGTACAGAAAAAAAAAAGTTTTTGGAAACTAATAAAAAAACTTATTTTGAAACGAAACAGAAGGAAACTTGAAACACTAAGATGCCTTATAAGTATGAAAAATATACAGTGTATCACGTAAGTATAATTTTGTTTCATATAAGTATGAATATATGTTTTTGGTGTTAGTATGAATTTCATGTTTTTAAAATAATGTAATTAGGTATATAAGTAAATGTTTAAATATGCATTTTTTAAAAATAAGTACACATTGCTTTAAGATATTATTATAAGTAAATATATAAATATGTAGAAAATAGATTAGATAAAGGCTATTCAAATGTCTTCATGTTGATAGCAATAGGCTATTCTTTTCTTCTATTGCATAGATTTGTATCTATTTCTGAACAGTTCCCTATAAATATCTGAACTTTCAATGTTATGCTATGTTTACCATGTACTTAAACATATATCTACATTAGTTAATGTATCTGAACGTACTTTTCTTTATAAGAAGTATCTCTGAACGTACTTTTCTTTATAAGAACGTATCTCTGAACATACTTTTCTTTATAAGAAAGTATCTCTGAACGTACTTTCATTTGCCTGTTTATTATCTATAGCTCTGAATAAGAATTGCTATAGGCTATTATTCCTATATATCTCTATATATAATCCTAGATTATTCGTTCAGTCATATCTATCCCTGAACGTACATTGCTAAGTTAGTCTTATATATATATATATATATATATATATATATATATATATATATATATATATATATATATATATATATATATATATATATATATATAAGAATAATACGTTCTAAATTCGAATAATTTATAATAAAATTAAGATTCGTGAAATTGAAATAAAACGAAATTATTTACGATTATGTAAAAAAAAAAATTAGTGGCCACAGACCAGAACACTACCGCAATACTGTTGGAGTATCCATAATGCCAAGATTTGTTATTGGTTTCTTTTATTTATTTATATATATATATATATATATATATATATATATATATATATATATATATATATATATATATATATATATTTTTTTTTTTTTTTTTTTTTTTTTTTTTTTTGCTAAAAAATAACTTAGCCTGTATTTCTGTCTCAATATATTTCCGTGTGAATAATATTATATTCAGTTGGCTGCTCGCTCTCTCTCTCTCTCTCTCTCTCTCTCTCTCTCTCTCTCTCTCTCTCTCTCTCTCTCTCTCTCTCTCTCCTCTCTCTCTCTCTCTCTCTCTCTCTCTCTCTCTCTCTCTCTCTCTCTCTCTCTCTCTCTCTCTCTATATATATATATATATATATATATATATATATATATATATATATATATATATATATTTACCCCTTGAGGGAGGGGGGTAAGAATACTTCCTCTGTGTTCCCCTGCGTGTCGTAAAAGTCGACTAATGGGGCGGAGCGAGGGGGCTGGGAATCCCCTCCTCTGCATGTAATTCCCACAAAATGTCAAAGTATTGTCTTTGACTCAGCCACCCTCCTTATAAAGGGGAATATGGCTTTGTTATATATATATATATATATATATATATATATATATATATATATATATATATATATATATATATATATTTACCCCTTGAGGGAGGGGGGTAAGAATACTTCATCTGTGTTCCCCTGCGTGTCGTACAAGTCGACTAATGGGGCGGAGCGAGGGGGCTGGGAATCCCCTCCTCTGCATTTAATTCCCACAAAATGTCAAAGTATTGTCTTTGATTCAGCCACCCTCCTTATAAGGGGGAATATGGCTTTGTTATATATATATATATATATATATATATATATATATATATATATATATATATATATATATATATATATATATATATATATTTACCCCTTGAGGGAGGGGGGTAAGAATACTTCATCTGTGTTCCCCTGCGTGTCGTACAAGTCGACTAATGGGGCGGAGCGAGGGGGCTGGGAATCCCCTCCTCTGCATTTAATTCCCACAAAATGTCAAAGTATTGTCTTTGATTCAGCCACCCTCCTTATAAGGGGGAATATGGTTTTGGTATATATATATATATATATATATATATATATATATATATATATATATATATATATATATATATATATATATCTTATCTCCATTAACCTTATAACAAACCTTCCCTCTATCTATCTATCTATCAGTGTCTGTCTACCAACCTATCTGTCCATATTCAACTGGACAGAAATACGAATGTAATTATCTCTCTTTAACTCTTTCCTGTCTCGATATTACGTCATAAAACTTGACATTAACACCGCAAATATTATTTTTTTTTCGTTTTACTTATAATATGTGGTATGTCACCGACAAAGTGATAAGAAGCTATTAAATGACTCAGAATTTAGAATTTAGTAATAAAATATTTATTTATTTTATTTTATGAAGTAATTGTCTCTATGGTGTATTGATAAATGAATGAATGAATTTATGCTTTATTTGCTCAGAATTCATTTGTGATTTTATTTATGAAGTAAATGTATGTATAATGTATTAATAATGTATTAATAAATTTGTGAGTGTATATATGCTTTCTGTCATACAAATTTACATCTGAGCTCATATTTTTTTGCTTTATAAACGGATATATAATCATTATATTATCTATCTATCTACCTTGGCTGTCTTCCCCAATTGGGGGGTTGCCGACATCAAAAAAGAAACAATAAGGGGATTGCATTAATTTATCATTCAATTTATCAATGTATAATTCATTAATGCAATAATATTGCTTTATGAAATTGGGCATAATTTTAGACGAATAATTGTAGACAAAGTTTGATTATTCTTGTTTACTCGGTGTACAGGGTAATCAGTCCCTGGGGGAACAAATCAACATAACTCTGGTGCCGGTCCCAAGCCCGGATAACTTAACAGGGGATTTAGGAGAGTCCGAATTAGTGGAGAGGGGTGTGACGAGACTTCCTGTCCGTCAGAGAAGACAGACAAACCTAGTCATATGTGTCAGTTTTCTTTGTCTGGTGCTAATGAGTGGTATACCATTCAGTCTAAATTCCGAGCGTCATATATTTCAATGCTAAATAATTATTGGTATATTTCTTAAATTTTCTTAAAAATCGGAGTGCTTCAAAATTAATATTTTCCTTATGTTTTGTTAAATATATTAGTGCTAGATAAATTATCTTAAATTTTTCGTTCTTTTTTTAAGGCTTCGTAATAATATATATATAATATATATATATATATATATATATATATATATATATATATATATATATATATATATATATATATATATATATAGAGAGAGAGAGAGAGAGAGAGAGAGAGAGAGAGAGAGAGAGAGAGAGAGAGAGAGAGAGAGAGAGAGTTATCTTTGAGATCCTATTTAATTTTAAAAAGATTATTTTTAATTCTTAAATCGCAATTGTATCGATATTTTATTTCTCTCTCTCTCTCTCTCTCTCTCTCTCTCTCTCTCTCTCTCTCTCTCTCTCTCTCTCTCTCTCTCTCTCTCTCTCTCTCTCTCTCTCTCTCAACGACCACATTATATTATATACTAAGATATGATTTTATTTAAAGTGATAAAAGTAATAAAATCCGTTTCTAATTAATAAAGCTCAGAAATAAATAAAGAGAAAAACAAATAAATAAATAAATAAATAAAATGAGACGAAATATATATTTTGGCATCACAATTGTGAGACGAAACTCGTCCGTAGAGGACGAGAAATTGGACGAAGTTGATGATGAAAAGAACGATGATAATGATGAACAAATAACATATACATCGTCTTGTCATATCAACATTGGGGGACATTGTCGTGTTGAGCAGAAGCAGAACGATTGTCATCAGGTAATGAAGGTAGTTCTCCGTCAACGGGACAAATTTCAGAAGGTTAAAGCTAGGCACAGGTAGATTTTGTTATGAAGAGGATTTTGGTGCTGAATTTTTCGTAATGATAATAATAATAATGATAATAACAACAATAATAATAATAATCCGATTAGGGAAGTCAGTAACAACTTCAGTAATGAAATTGGAAACCCATAGAAGAGGTTTTTGTGTTTAGGTCTAATATTGAATTACATAAAATGAAGCTTTCGCTTTCCACTGGAACCATTTTCAGGATTCCAAGAAAGTTCATTGGAACCTTGAAAATGCTTTCAGTGGAAAACGAAAGCTTGATTTTATGTAATTAAATATTAAGTGCTAAAACCTACTGTCGGTTTCTATTTCCAGATATAATAATAATAGTAATAATTATTATTTTTATTATGATGGTTATTATTATTATTATTATTATTACTATTGTGCCTGTATTCATAGTACAGTACACCTAGTTCGCTTTTTACGCGTATATATAATCTGCGAAATTGGAATAACGCCCCTAAAAATAATAGTAAAAAAATGCGAAATTCGCAAATAGCGCCCATGCAAAGAGATTCTAGAAAAGAAAAATCATTTTGGTAAATAATCGACCGCCGCGGAGGCACTTTGCCGCCATGCTCCTCCTTTTCTACCGCTTAATGCGATCGGATATTATGAAGATAATGGAAAAAGAGCATTAAGAACAAACAGCAAACAAACTTTTGACATAATATTGTCAAGGAAATAGCGTGCAAGGGTGCATCAGCTGATATGGAAGCGGCAAAACTTTTGCAGATCGAGGTTTGTTCTCCTGCATCCTCCTCCTCTTCTACCGCTTAATACGATCAAATATTATGAAGAGAATCTAAAAAAAGCATTAAAAACAAGCAGTAAACAAACTTTCGATATAATATCGTCAGGGAAATAGCATACAAGGGTGTAGCAGCTGATACAGAAGCGGCAAAGCGGCAAAACGTTTGCAGATAGAGGTTCGCTCTCCCACATCCTCCTCTTCTACCGCTTAATGCGATCGGATATTATGAAGATAATGGAAAAAAAGCATTAAGAACAAACAGCAAACAAACTTGCCATATAATATCGTCAGGGAAATAGCGTGCGAGGGTGCTGATATGGAGGCGGCAAAACGTTTGCAGATAGAGGTTTGTTCTCCCGCATCCTCCTCCTCTTCTACCGCTTAATGCGATCGAATATTATGAAGAGAATTGAATAAAAGCATTAAGAAAAAGCAGCATACAAACTTTCGATAAAATATTGTCAGTAAAATAGCGTGCGAGGGTGCATCAGCTGATACGGAGGCGGCAAAATGTTTGCAGATAGAGGTTCGTTCTCCCGCATCCTCCTCCTCTTCTACCACTTAATGCGATCGAATATTATGAAGAGAATTGAAAAAAAGCATTAAGAACAAACACCAAACAAACTTGCGATATAATATCGTCAGGGAAATAGCGTGGGAGAGTGCATCAGCTGATACAGAGGCGGCAAAACGTTTGCATCCTCGTTCTCACCGCCATCATGCATGTCCCAGTGTATTCCTGTTGCCCACCGCATAATAGAGTGCATTAATATATTTACTGTACAGTAAATCTGTATATCTTATATACTGTACACTATTTGCATTTCAATATAAATAACTAGAGGTCTTTCTGCTTTGTTATGTACTTATAAAATATGTTTTACTTATCTTATATCTTTGGTATAGTGTGTCTATGTACAGTTGTGGAATGTATCTATGCCCATTATCATTGTTTCTTATGGAAAATGAATCGTAAAATTACGCGAAAATTACAATATGCGGCACTTCTGAGATCCTATCTTCGTGTTATTCTAAGAACTAGGTGTACTATGATACCATCTATATCCAGTCACTACATGAGTGTACTCATTACACCTATTGAGTTGATGGAGGTTTTTGAAGATAAGAGATACCAGGGCTTTTCATAAAAGATCTAGGAGCTGGAAACTTGAATCTCATGAAAATTTTTTTAAATTATTACGTGTATAAGCAGTGAGTGAGTAACTGAAATATAGTCAAGTTTGAAGATAATAATTTACTAATTTTTATATCTGTCTAATAGCTTTAAACAATAGTCATAATCCCCTTTGTAAGGGGGGTTGGCTGAGTCAAAGCAAAACACATGACGCTTTGTTAGGAAAATATAAAGGAGAAAGGATAGGATTCCCAGTCCCCTCACTCCTCATATAGTCGACTTTTATGGCCAATTTTGGTTTTCTTGATAACGTATAATCAGACCAGCATATTATTATTATGAATATACATATAGTGTGTAATTGTGATTTATGTATTAACTCCATTCAGCTTGATTTCAGGCTCCACAATCTGCATAGAGTACCCTTGATCCTACACTCCACACAGATTAAGTATATTATGTATTTATTTTTCTTCCCTCTCTAGTTTGGCGAGCGGGGCTCAGGTCTCCGTCCGAGAGCCGAAGTGCAAGATTTCTACAGCATCCGTCAGCAGTGCTTAGATGAGGGAACTCTCTTCGAAGATCCTGACTTCCCAGCAGCCGATAGCTCCATCTTCTTCTCGCGCAGCCCTCCAAAACCATTCGAATGGAAGCGACCCCGGGTAAGTGTCAGGATTTTTGCATACATTTCTTTTGGTTCAAAGTCATCTGCCTGATGAATGTCTGCTCGAGTGCCAACCCCCCAATGGAAGATTGTCTGATAGGGACAACTGTCTGACTTATTTATAGTAACTAACTTATCGTGGGCACTTGGCCCAATTGGACAATAATCCATAGGGCAGTTGTCAGACAGACACTAGTCAGTCGGTTAATTATCTGGATACCGTCTCCTTTATTCCAGAATGTTAAGTACTGTTTTCCTAAGCTTTGAATACAATATAGGAAAATACCGTCCAACTTGTTATTTGTGGCTATGAAACCAACTTTGTGTAGGTTTGTGGACAAGTCATGAAATTTTGAAGTTCCGTTTGCATGTTATGTTACTTGTCTTGGAGCCTTCTTGATCCCTTGACCCGTTTTTCTGTTATGAATAAAGAATAATCCATTACCCCTATGTTAGTATTAATAGAGTTTTACCCATTTTATACTGTTATTTATAGTCTTGCATTTTGTCCCCTTTTTAAGTGTGGTGCTGTATCAATTTTGTTGATTTTTAGGATATTACTTTTTTTTAGCATATTCCTTAAAGCTAATGGGCTCTTTGTGGCCAGTTGTTGAATCATTAAAACTAAGCACACAGTGTGATGTAAATAAATTTCAACAATGTCTGCTAAAGATATACAACTTGATCTTTGCTGTAATAAAATTTTAGAAATAAAAAAATTTTAACTTAATTTATAACTAGTGATTACGCAGTACTGTATTCTTCTTTGCTTTTGAATAATTTGGTGTCCATATGTTCCCAGATCATAGCAGGCTTATATTCTTACCTATTAGAAAATAACAATATTAGGTTTAGTTTGAATTTTCCATTATTTATATCTCCTTTTGGCAGTCATGAATGATGTGACACTTTTCTCATATATGGTATTGATTAACATGAAGTAGTTGGTATAATGCGATATGGCAATGTTAGGTTGAAATTAGTATTTTCTAACTTGCATGCTTTGTTAGAGCATGAAAGTGCAGTACAATTTTACTTAATCCATTGTCTATCAAGTTTTATTATTTTTATCTACAAAGAACTAGAATTCTCCATATTGTTTTGTTTTCATTAACAGGTCCAGTTCATGTCCTCGTGTATGTTTAATCTTAACCCTTCCATCCTCTTTTTTTTTTTCTCTCTCTGTAGGAAATCATGGCTTTGAAGGTATATATAATGTACGCATACATTTTGTGTGTGTGTTCAGGTTGGCTAATGTACACGTACACTCACTTTTAACGTGATCAACAGGTTGGAGTGGTAGCACTAGAAACTCTTTGTTTTGCATTTTGGCATGTTAGTTGATTTGAACTTGTGTCATACAGACAGGGAACTTTAATTTAATTTCATATAATTGTAGTACCATTGGATCTTGTAAGGCAACCACATGGTGCTCTAGGGCTATGCATATTTACAAAGCAAGTCACTAACCTAACCGAACAATTTACGGAGTTATTCATATTATATTCACATTTACGAGACATGTAACGTAATATAACTTAACCTTAGCAAACCAAACCTAACCTAACAAATTACAGGGTTATTTAACTTTATGTGGGTTTCTAGGGATTATTCATTTTTACAAGATCCTTAAGTTTTGTTACGCTGAGAATCTCCTGAGATTTATAAATGAAACAAAAATTCAGGTATCTCTGAAATTTGTTTTGCCTCTGTGACACAAGTTTTAGTTATTGATATTAGTTTTCAACAGATGCATTAGATGCATGTTTTGAGAAACTTATTTTTGATTGGTATGTTTTGATATTTAGACCTTCATTTTCAATTATATAGTACATAGGAGATACTTCACTTCAGATCACTCTGTTTCACAAGTACTGTAAAACACTGGAAGCTAGGCAGACATTTTTATTTTAGTCTCAGGTCATGTAGTTCATAGTTTTTAGTTTGATGTGAGCTACCCGTGGCATTGCATGTTCACGTAGTCTGAAAGTGTTTCTTTGCCTGTTCTTGTGGTTTGTTTTTAGACTAAACTAATTTTTTATGTATGTCAATTTTTAAGCTAAAACTGTGACCTAAAGCATTCACAAATGCCCTTAGATTCTGTGATATAAAAGACTTTAAAGTTCCTGATTTTACTAATACTTTCTTTTTTCTGGTGTTTTTGTTTGTTTTTAGACAAAACTGTTTTGTGATGTTTGCCATTGTTTATAAGTTAAAACAGTGGACCTAAGACTTAGATCTCGAGTTCTCTCAGATTCCATGGTATGAATCACCTTTTTAAAGATTGATTGCATTTCTCTAAAAACTTCGTTTTACCTGTTGTTGTTTGTTAATTAAACTAAACTGTTTTGTGATGTATGTCATTTTTAAGCTAAAACTGTGATCCTAAAACATTTCGCAAATGCCCATATATACTTTGGTATTAAACACATTAAAGTTTCTATATACATATTTGTATTACTTTCTTTTATAGATATGCACAAGCTCTTATCTAGTTATATATATGCATGAGCTCTTATATTTTATAGATATGCCCATTTACTGATTATCATAATTTTCGTAATATTGGACTTTTTAACATGGATTGTATCTATGAATTAAACATGTTTTTGTCACTAGAGGAAATGCTTAAACTATGCTAGATGAATTTTATGGGGACTATCGTGGTGCAGTGACCAGAGGGCTCAATTCAGGAAGTGACAGATCTGTGTTTGAGCCCACCTCTGGCTTTAGGAAGGGCATCCGGCCTTAATTCCCCAACTCCAGCATCTTTTTCTCTGCCTCCATTCAAATGGGGATTAATTGTGACACACAATAGGATATATTTAGGTATCTGCTCTCTTCTTCCTTTGTGTACTATTTTATTTATGTAATATGTATGTCTATAACATTTTCTTCACTTTTAAGTTTATACTGTATATTTTTCCTTTGCTGTGTATATAGAGCTTTATTTCAGTACTGCTTTTACATACAGTAATGTAACTGAGATTACAATATATTTTTTTTCTTGTACTTTTCATGGCATTTCTTTGACTTTGAAATAATTCTTTTGTGACTGTTTTTATTTTGTCATAATGCTTTCTCCTTTTACGTAGAATCTCTGATCATCAGTTGTAGCTTATGTAATCTTGTAATTAAGCTATAAAGCCACGAGTAGGTTTTGTAGTTTAATTTTGCACATTTCAGTTTATGTTATCGTTGATAAATGTATGAATCGTGTACACCTTGGAATACATTATTGTAATCTAGTACTATTTTCACAGGAAATCACAGAGGACCCACAGCTGTTTATCGATGGAGCCTCACGTTTCGATGTCAAGCAGGGCGAATTAGGTTAGTAAATTCCTGAAGACTTCAAAATTACAGTGTACTTATCTGCCTTTCTGTAATATTTATGATTTGACAGTGATAAAAAAAGAAATGGACTTTTTTTTTTTTTTTTTTTTTTTTTTTTTTTTTTTTTTTTTTTTTTTTGACACCAGGACGGGCCAAAAAAAAACAAACAATAAATCTACCCTCATCAAGCCTGGGCACGAAGAAAACAAAAAGAGAAACAGAGATGGGGAGTGTTGTGACTTGTCAGATGTGAAGCGATAATAAAACATGTGTAACGAATATACAAGATATTCGGTGTTGATGTAGGCATAGAAAGAGAACCGTAACTGAAGGAAGACTTACGATGAATACTCATTCATCAGTTTTAATTTTTGCGTTATGTAAAACATTGATTTATAATACTTAATGATTTCTAATCCTCTTATATCTAGTTGTCCCTCTTCTTACACAGTTTTAAATTATGCAGTTTTGACTATCCACTGTTGGAAAATACTAGAAAAATATAAGATTTTATAAAACTTCACCATCCAAAAACTTCATTATAACAACTACAGTATTGTGTTTACGTAAATTACAATTGTATTTGGGAAAGTTTAAGAACTAATTTGTATTTTCTGCCCACAAAGAGTCAAGTTTTTATGCTTTGACTCAGCCACCCCTCTCATAAGGGGAATTATGGCCTTTGAATATAGACAGATGGAGAGCCTTTTAGCAAGACCCTTTTCTGTCAGTTTACCTAGGATGTGATTTAAATTGGTTAAATTACATACATTAGTTAATAAAGAGATGAACTTCACTTATCACGTATCAGTTTCACTTTCTTTCAGGTGATTGTTGGCTCCTGGCCGCTGTGGCCAATCTGACACTGAACAAACGCCTCTTCTACCAAATTGTGCCAAGCGACCAAGGCTTCGGAGACAACTATGCTGGTATCTTCCACTTCAGGTGAGTACGTGTGATGCCTTGCAAGAAGCTGTGAATGTATTGCGTCTCATGAACCACAGTATGACGCTCTTAATGTAACGTATCATGTTTTATATGACAATATTTTATATGACAATATGTTTGCTTTGGTCTTTGAAAGGTTTTTCTATACTTTTAACTGTAATCAGTTTCCTGCACAGCTTGAATACTCTCAATTAAATTTTGAGAGAAGCTATGTATTTTAAAGTTTGCTTAATAATCTTTTGAGTGATTCACAGTTTTGTACAACAAAGAGTCACCGAATAAGTTCCCTCTCTCCCTCAATAGCTTTTTCCTTGCAATCGGTTTTTGTTGTTTGCCATTTTGTGTCATTATTAATCCCTATTCCAGTGGGGGTGGACACAGATTGGAGCTGGGGAATTAAAGCTGGATGCCCTTTCTAACACCCCACTATGGGCTTGAACATAGGGTTTTTGCTTCCATCTCTGGTTGTGGTGACCTTTCTGTCCCTGTTGAGGCAACAGTTTTTTTTCTTTGAGCTTGGCACCATTTCCTGCTAAGGCTGGCAGGGTGGCCCCAACTGAGAAGACAAGAGTTAGGATAAGATTTTCATCATATGTTTTTTTTAAAGTATAAAGCAAAGACACACCGAAGTAGGGAGTGTTGTGACTTATTAGATGTGAAGGGATGATAGGAGATGTTTAACGAATATTAATGTTCCGTTTAGATGTAGGCATAGGAAAAGAACTGTAACTGAATGTAGACCTAAGATCGAGCTGTCCTGTCCATCCCTTTCAGGTTCAAAAGACCTTCAGCTGTAGTATTGTAATGGGTGCCTGGTGCCATGGGCCAACCTACTACATGTTAATGAATGAGAAAGAAAAGGTTTATATCTCTTGCAGGTTCTGGCAATATGGTCGCTGGATTGACGTTGTCGTCGATGACAGACTTCCCACATTTTACGGCCGCTTGGTTTTCATGCATTCAGAAGAGAAGAATGAATTCTGGTCTGCTCTCGTGGAGAAGGCATATGCTAAGTAAGTGTCATTTTACTTTTGGTAATAAAGCTAGCTTATACTGTGGTGACCCAAGCAGGGTGGTGGGGGGGATAATAGTAGCAGCCATATATCTCCAAGGAATTTAGAGTAGTGATCGAAGTATACTTGTTTCTGGTGAGTGTGTGTGCTTTGGTACAGCCACCCTCCTTACAAGGGAGATTGCTTTTATTGTATATGCAGTATATGTAAAATGGTAACATTCTTTTGCTAAATAAGAATTTTATTTTAAAATAAGATGTTTTATGCTGTTTTTATTAATGTAACATTTTTCTTTAGGTGTGCTAAGTTTTTAAATTACATCAAACTTCTTTGGATGTGTAACTGTTCAACTTCAGGGGTAGGGAATGTAGCTAATTGAATACTTATCTGTTTAGCTGCAGGGATGAGGATATAAACTTGTTGATTACTTCCAAACTATCACATAATGTATTGTCATAGCTCTGGTTTGCGGATTGTTAATTATTCTTTATCATTTTAGAGAATAGTTATTCTTTTTTTAATAGTTAAAGTAGCTTTATTTTGTATACCTCTAATATAATACATCCTGCAACTCTGAAATGCGTAGGCTTCATGGCTCCTACGAAGCACTGAAAGGAGGCACGACATGCGAAGCCATGGAAGATTTCACAGGTGGAGTGTCAGAAATCTACGACCTCACGAAAGCGCCTCCAAACCTCTTTAACATCATGTTGAAAGCTTACCAGCGTGGCTCGCTCATGGGCAGCTCTCTTGAACCTGATCCAAACGAGGTCGAAGCTCGTTGCGACAATGGTCTCGTGCGGGGTCACGCATACTCTGTGACACGCGTCAAGTACTGCGAGATAGAAACGCCAAGAGTGTCAGGCAAGATTCCATTGGTCCGTGTTCGGAACCCTTGGGGTAACGAGGCTGAGTGGACAGGTGCCTGGAGTGACCAGAGTCAAGAATGGCAATTTATCCCTCCCGAGGAAAAAGAAGAAATTGGTCTTACATTTGAACACGATGGAGAATTTTGGATGTCACTTAAGGTTTGTGGCTTATAGTATTACAGTTTTGAAACTGATACTAACAGTGCTTGTATATCCAGAACTTACTGTTTGCTGGTATAACCAGGAAGTTTTTTACTATTTGCTGGTATATCCAGTAACTTGTATATTGTTTGCTGGTATAACCAGGCACTTGTGTATATATGAAAATTATGGTATTCAGGTTTCACTTATTTACCTAAAATTATAAGCTCAAAACCTTGCATTTTCCAGGATTTCATGTCAAATTTCACTATGTTGGAAATGACCAACTTGAATCCAGATTCTCTCGATGATGAGGATGTCACTGGCAGTGTCTCACACAAATGGGAAATGAGCGTATTTGAAGGTGCCTGGATTCGCGGCTCAACGGCTGGCGGATGCAGAAATTTTATTGGTAGGTATTGAACATTGAATATATATTATATGTGTTTTTTGCACACCTGTTATTTGTTACCAGGGACTATAATCACAATGTGGTTTAGCACTGTTTGTTTGGGACCGCAGTAGCCCAATGGTTGGAGTGCTCAACGCAGGAAGCAACAATCCTGGTTCAGGTCCACTACAAGGCATCCAACCGTAGTTCCCCAGCTCTAACCTGTCAATGTCCACCCCCATTCGAATGGGGATTGATAGTGATATAGCCTTTAGTATATCAATTCAGTATTGGTCAAAGGTTATATACACAGTCTGTTCAAGTGATTAGCTCTCCTTTATTTTGTCAATCTGAATACAAAAGCCAAAAGCCTCCTTATGGGAGGAAAATACCAGAAGGGGATCCCCAGTCCCATTGCACCCGCCCCATTTAGTCTACTGTTATTACACTTACTGGAATACAGAGGAGGTATTCTAACCTTCTCCATTTTTATTCAATTGTGCCCACTATGCTGATTCTAGCAGGCCATCGAAAAAACAAAATTTGTATATTTCTGCTTTCATATATTAATATCAGCATTTCGTCTTCTTTTAAATTCACAGATACTTTTTGGCACAACCCTCAGTATCGAATCACCTTAACTGAAGTTGATGACGATGATGACGACAACAAATGTACCGTCATTGTTGCTCTCATGCAGAAGAACAGAAGGTCCCAGCGCAAGCTTGGACTCGAGTGCCTTACAATTGGTTTCGCTATTTACCATGTGAGTAGCTTTCGTTGTTCTTCATCTTGTTCTGTTATATGCGGTACACAAAGCTTGGTTAGAGCTCTCAACTCAGGAAGTGACATATCTGTGTTCGAACCCATGAGGCTTTAGGAAGGGCTTCCAGCCTTAATTCTCCATCTCCAACCTGTCTGTATCCACCCTCATATGAATGGTATTGATAGTGTCAACTAAAATGGGTAATAACTGATATGCTAGTTACCATATTTGTATAGGAACTAGAAATGCTCAAAAATCGCACAACACTAACATTCCTAAATGCCCTGTAGTACTAATAATCAATAGTAATGTAAAGAGAAATGGCTGTAACAAAATTGTGGTTTTAATTATCATAAAATCTGTTTATTATATACTCTTTCAATACACTAGTATACCGTACAAAGCGGACGTACATAATCTCGCTCCCATCTTCAAAATCCTATGAGATTAAAATATTCTTACATTGGTTTCAGTTTCAAAAAAGTTTCTGCTTCCAGGTAACTTTTTCAGCCTGTCAGTGGGATCAACTTGACAATTGATCCTTGAGAAAATGTGGCTGGGGAATGAAGACTGGATGCCTCATGCCTGTCATCCCATGGTGGTCTCGATTGCAGGTCTACCAACTCTGCAGTTGAGCACTTTAACTGTAACACCTCAGTGGTATATAAGTGTAAATCTAACTTTGGTATATACAGTAATATATAATTATCACATTGCAAATTTATTTCCAGTTGCGGGACCCTGACAATGTTCCTCGACCCCTAGACCTGAGCTTCTTCAAATACACGGCGTCTGTCGCTCGTTCGCCGTCTTTCATCAACATGCGCGAAGTTTCATGTCGATTCAAGCTTCCCCCAGGTACCTATTGCATCGTTCCCTCGACGTTTGAGCCTAATGAGGAGGGTGAATTCATTCTCCGTGTCTTTTCTGAAAAGTCCAATGAGATGGAGTAAGTGCGAATCTGGTTTTATTTTCTGACTACAGTTTACTAAAAGAAATTCTAGATCATTATACAATAGTAGGCCATGAGTAAGGTTCTGGTCCTCTGTCTCTTGGTATTAATATTATATATTTTTTTCATATTCTTATTCATCAGCTTTATTAGCCCGTCTTTATATGGGGTTGGCTGTTTTTGATGAGCTGCCTCCACCTGCCTTTGTTCCGTGTCATTTTGCTATTCAGGCCTTACCGTTTCATATTAATTTTCTTATATATTTTTTATTAAAGCAATATTAGGCTTTATATTGTACACTTTGATATACTGTATATATATATGAGCAATGTTTGGTATATTTAACATTTGTGTCGAAAAAGTAGCATATCATGCCTATTGTCTTTTTTTCAATAACTTTGTGAAAATTGCCCAGGTGAAGAATGTATCTAGTTGAGTAGTTTAGCCTTTATTCAAGTTTTTTATGTTTAATAAACTCAAGCAATTTTGTTTTACAGTATTTATTATTTTACTATAATGACAATGTTAGTGACCAATTTGATTGTGGAGTTTATTATATGATATTAATAATAATTATTTTTCAAACTTACATTTTTATTAGTTTGGAGAGTCTTAATAGTGAGAGAGGCCCTTGCCCTGATAGTCAGAGAGGCCGTTGTCCTGATAGTCATAGAAGCCCTCATCTTGATAGTCAGATAGTCCTATGTCTAGATAGGCTAATAGGCACTTGTCTTGATAGTCAGATAGTCCTTTGTCTTGATAGGCGAATAAGCCCTTGTCATGATAATCATAGAGGCCCTTATGTCGATAGTCGGAGAGGCCCTTATCATGAAAGTCGGTGAGGTCCTTGTCTTAATAAGCGTAGAGACCCTTGTCTTGATAATCAGAGAGGCTCTTGTCGTGCTAGTTGGAGAGGCCTTTATCTCTGATAGTTGTGGTTTTAGTAATTATAAAGTATTTGTTTAATGCTTTCTTTTGCAGAGAGAATGACGAGAGTGTTGGATTTGGCCAAGTTGATGAAAGGGTAAGTTTTTCTGTCTATTGTTTTAATTATCATTTTAGTATTATATTTCTGTAATTTCTTTATTAGGAGGTAAATGTACACACAAGCAAGCAGAGGTAAGGTTTTCTGCTAAGTCAAAACAAGTTATAAAAAATATTAAGAATTTTACTTTGGGATCACTCTTCTCAGCTTTTATTTTCATCTCGTGTTATATTTCGGTTTACTCTTTACATAGTTAATATCTAGTCATCTAGCTTATACCGGAACCGAGGGAGTGCAGTGGTTAGAGTGCTCAATATGGGTAGTTATAAACTCGTGCTCGAGATCACCGTGGAGCTTTAGGAAGAGCATCCAGTTATAATAACACTGTTCCAACCTGGTAGTGTCTACCCCCATTTGAATGGGGATTAATAATGACATGTAAAATGTCAAACAGCAAAATATTTATTGGACTTAAATTCTGATTTTTTAGAGAGGAATATTCTTGACTTAGACTTCCAAAGTGTAATAATTAATAAATTTTCATTTCAATATTCATATCTTTATAATATAAATAGTTTGCAGACCAAACATGTTAACTTTTTTTTCCTGGTAATGAAACCCATCAGTGAAACACTATTTGAAAGAAAATAGATTGTGTTTTGGACCGAAAATGTAGCAGTTTCCCTGTTTCAAATACTGCCTTTGTTGTTGGCACTTAAGTTGCCTAACTGACCAGCCTCGAGTCTCATAAAGAAGGGCACTGCACAGTTGAACCCAGGCTTTCCCACAAAGCACTCAGGGAGCATATGTTGTGTTGTGGGCATATGTGGTTGTAAGCATTGGAGTCTTCCCTAATGTGTTTTTTTCAAATATTGTTTCAGTTATGGGTTTATTATCCTCATAAACGAGACACTGAAACCTTGTCGTTCATAAGTAAAGTGTGGGTTTGTTTGTATTATTAGTTATAAAATAGATAAATTAACATGATACTGACAAACAGCTACTTAATGCACATATAGAATAGTTAGCTTCTTTGTTTAGAATGTAGAGGTTTCTATAGACTGTTTGTCATTAATTCTGACAGTTTCCGTTTATAGAACTAAATTTATTGTTAAGAGAATCTCATCATGTAAGTTCATATTTTATGTACCAAAATCCAGGATCCCACTTGGAAAGGGGGTGACTGAGTCAAAGCAAATTTTTTTTTACATTTTATGGCAGGCAAATACACTGGAGGTGATTCTCAGACCCCCTGCTCTGCCCCATTCAGTTAACTTTTACGACATGCAGGGGAACACAGTGAAGGTATTCTTACCTCCCCTCAGTAGTTGTTGTTTATAATATTACCCCGAGTGGTGAAGACGGAATTCAACACTTATATCCCATACATGTCATAAGAGCCAACTGAGTGGGATAGGGCACAAAGATCTTTCAATATCATCCTCATTGATATTTTTGTTTCCTGAACGCTTATGCAGGGGATGAGGTTGGACAGGGTATGAGATGCCCTGCTACCACTCCAGTTTTGTTCAGTTGTAGCCACCCTCCAGGTTAAAATGGGGAATGGCATTATGGTAAAACACCGAATTGAAAGTTATTAGGAAACCAGATATTGTAAAGATATGTTACCCCCAGGACTTCTTGTAAAGTTAGATAACCTCATAAATGGTTAGGATAGGATAGACTAGGTTAAGTTTGGTTAGATGACTTGCTTTGTAAATATGAATACTCCTAGAGCACCCTTGGGTTACTCCTCTTTACAAGATGTAGTGAGACTTTGACTAGATGGGTAAGAGATAGAGAAATATTATCCTTAACATTCATACCTATATGAAGATACATTGCTAAACCAGGGAAACCTTTGCCCCGGTATTGAAAGTTATTAGGAGAGGCTTTGACTGTAAAATGGTGAGTGAGAGAGAAATTAAGGATTATCAGCAATGAGCCTTACTAAATCTATATGCAGAGGCTTTGCTAAACCAGGGAAACCTTTGGCCTGGTTTTGAATATTTACTTAGGCATTGTTCACTCTAAAGTATTCATCAATGCACCGAGTGATTAATGAGTACACTTAGATGCCAATAACGAAATATTGTTTTTCATTTTAAATTTTCTTTTTGTAATGGTTGATTCTCCTTACATAACAAAAGTAGAAAATGGATTAAAATAGTACACAAGTTAAGCATTTTTCTTTTAACATTTTAGCTTATATATGGGGGCCACAATACTGCAGTGGTTAGAGCTCTCGACTCAGGAAGTGACAAGCCAGTGTTCGAGGCCACCATAGGGTGTTGGAAAGATCACCCAGCCTTAATACCTCAGCTCCAACCTGTCTTTGTCAATCCCCATTTGAATAGGGCTTAACAGTGATAAATAAAGCCATAAATAACAACAGCGACTTATTACATATTCATAACACTTTTTATCCAATTGATATAAGATCTGTCAACGTATTTTTTCCATCATAATTCTTTTTACTTATTTAGTTACTTTTTGCACTCCCAGACAGCACACAGATTTTTGGAACTATGCACTGTAGGTACACACATTTGTACATTAGTGGTTTTTAGCTGTTATGTTCATTCATCAAGTTTAATTTATTGTGCTTTTTTTCTTCTCACTATTTTCTGCATTATCATTTATTGCATCGGTAAGTTATGTGTCCCGGTTAAATACGCTCATGAAAAAGTCTTTATATGCGGTCTATATGTATGTGCGCGTGTGTATGATTGCATGCATGCGTGCGTGCATGTGTGTTATGGCTACTGCTGCATTCACACTGCAGTATATTTATATTTTTGTTGGGCTTCATCATAATACTTTAGTATGTATAAGCTTTCTTCAGTGTCTGTTCCTAAAGTTTAACTTACCACTGTGGGATGTTACGAATGTGGCATCCAGTCTTAATTCCCTAGGAATCAGTGTCTGAATGATCCCTCTGACAGTCTGAAAAATCTACCTGGGAGTGGAAATTTTTAAGCTGTTAGAGTTCATGAGTCAAAGTGACTAGCGCGAGTTTGATCTCATTGCGGGATGTTAGAAAGGGCATTCAGCCTTAATTCCTCAGCTCCAACATATGTGTCCAGCCCCTTTTGAATGTAGACTGATTGTAGCACATAAGATTGTGCAAGACATTACATTATATCTCAGTGAAGGCAGCAGGGTGGCCAGAACTGAACCCAAAATTAAGGAAACAGAGCTTTATCATGCCTTAATCATCCTCACCTTTTCTATCTGCTGTTCTATGGCAAGGAAACAAGCCCAAGAAGGAAAGAGTTGCCAGCCCTTTGCTCCCCTATCCCCTTAATTTGGCTTTTACAATAACAACATATACAATGGCCACAATCCCCTTGCAAGGGGGTGGCCGAGTCAAAGCACAGATTCACCATTAGCTAATATACCTCAATCACTCCTCTTTGCTCCTAAGCATTAAAGATCTGCCACAATTTCCCCGACCACTCTGTTTGGGTCACTCACTAGGAAAATGGGCAAGAATCTGCTTTTACAACCCACAGGGAATACTGTACAGGTGCAGCACTCTTTCTTCCTCACTGCCAAGGACTCGATCCATAATATTCAGTTCCTTTTCCTATTTTTGTGTTTAATTGTCACAAGAACACCTGTTTTTTGCATATATTGTGTTGTGGTTTTAATTCTGTGAAGAAAACAAAAACTAATGTAATGTTTACTGAGAAAATTCAGAGAGTAATGGCTTCCTAGCGCCCACTCCCCCTCATGCACACATGCGAACACACCTTTTTTATATTGGTATGCTTCATATTGAATACAACAAGATTAAGCAGTTTTATTCTGTGTGAACTTCATACGTGTTCCTTTACCTTAGTGTTTATGACATATTTTGTCATTCAGATTTTGTAAAAAACAAAAAGTTATTTATTATCGGCCTCCAATGCCCCCCAGTAGCCCCCTACTGCCCCACTTTTGCCTTATTGCTCCTAGGGGGGTGGTACCACCAACATTGGGAACCATTAGACTAAAGGAATAATGGACAGCGTTATGAAGAATAGCTAATAATTAAGAATATCGAGTCATTGGGTAGATTAATTAGGGATCGAAACAGAAGTCGAGGTATAACAAAAGGAATGAGTGATAATGATGTCTTCTATATTTTTTGGAGTGTTTCTTTTTTGGTGCAGAACTTTAAAACAGTCATTTGAGTAGTTTTAAGCTTATTTTTGAGCCTTAGTTCATGTTGCACTTACTTCCAAAAATGACCCACCATTTCCATTTTTGTTCTCATCATGCCCGCTGGCTTAGCAAGGGCTAGGAGTTGATAAATGCCACAACAGTTACTTCCACAATCTTTACATAACAAGATTAAGATTTTCATTCCTCTCCCTCTGAATGAGTTTGGCTGAAACTACGGTCATTTTGGCTTAGCTTAGTTAAATTTAACCACTGGGTGAAATATATGCATGTTAGTTATAAGTGCCTTACTCGCTTTTGCCTATTTCACTTTGCCTCTTTGCATATGCAGGACGACACTTCTCAGGGGGGCACGGTGTCACCCAATGTAAGTCAGTAAGATAAGGGTGCCAAGTGTTGACATGATACTGATTTGCATGAGAAAATATTTCCATCTTCCGATGAGTTTTGTATTCTCTCTTATATCACTATGAATTCCTTTCATTAAATTCAAATCTATGAGTGTTTTTTGCCTCTTATACACCTCATTAATACATCTTACAAATCTTCGCGTATGTTTCGTAAGTACATTTCTGTGAAATCTATAACCTATTTGATTATATCGGTTCTGTTGTAACACTGTTTGGCTGATATGTTAAAGAGACTGTCCCCTCTAATATACCGTCTATTGTTCTGATATTTTCATTGTTTGTATTTATGAAATATAATTCACAGTGTACAAAGATGTAGGTGATAGAGTTGAAACCTGTGGAACTCCACTGAGAATGAGTTAGATGTTGCACCCTCAACAACCATAGATATAAAGTGGTCTTAAAGAAATCTGGAATTCAGTTGATATAAAGATAATAACATTTAAATATTTAATATTGATAGTATTAAAAAAGAATAGATGGGAAGGCTTTAAAAGTTTACTAGTGTGTCTTCATATCTTAAAGAAAACAACTATAAATGATAGGAATTTAGGAGGATTGCCATTTTTATCTATTTACAAATAGGCAACTGGAAGTGATAAGGAGTCATGGATACTTCAAGTCTTATATGTCTTAATTTGAAGACAGTCAGATATTATAAGCATTCAGGGAATGTTCAGTTCTTATCTATGTGGATAGAAGACAACTAGAAGTGATGATTCTTCAGGAGAACTCCAGTTCCTATCTATCTAACTAGAAGACAGCTAGAATTGATAAGGAGTGAGGGATATACAATTTCTTATCTATCTGACTAGAAACTCCAACTTATACTTGTGGCTTCTGCTAGCAAAAATAATTTTATATGTGGTGTTGGCGTTTTTAGGAATTACAGTATATATAAAGTGTGTAGTATTTATTATTATGTTGATATTGGAATTTTGAATTTGCAGAGAGAATATACATTATACATATTCAGCATAAATATAGGATTAGTGATTGTAAATTATAACCTACTTTTGGTGCATGAGGAGTTCATATCCCCAAAATAAATGCATGCTGAAAAGTCTTGATATTGCAAAACCTGCTAAGTTTATTCCCCCTGGGAAATTTTTGTGATAAAGTAATGTCCTTCTTCATTACTTGTAAGTTTTACTTAACCTCACAGTCATAAATTATTTATCTTTTTCCCCTTCTTGTTTTGACATTTTATTGCAGCATATAATTTTTAAATTTATTTGTATACTAACTGCTCTATAAATATTCGTGATTAAACCAGTTTGCAAGATGATTGTAAACCTTGAAGTGGTGTTTGTTTGAACTTATTTGTGAGATGGTTGTAAATATTGAAGTGGTTGTTTAAAACTATTTGCGAGATGATTGCAAAAGTTGAAGTGTTTTTCGTTTAAACCTGTTTGCAAAATGGTTGTAGACCTTGAAGTTGTGTTTTTCTTAAACCTGTTTGCAAGATGATTGTAAACCTTGAAGTGGTGTTTGTTTGAACTATTTGCGAGATGGATGTACACCTTGAAGTGATGTTTACTAATGGATTACGTTGCTTTAGAAATTTTATTTATCATGCAATGTCTGTCAGATTTTTATTAATGATAGCAGAGCCTATTGAAAGTTATTGTAATGTACTATGTACCTTATTATGCTGCAATTAATGTTTAGTTTTATGTAGTTTTTCGGTTTTTGTTCTTGTCATAATATTTGTTTTAGACATACATACAAGTAATTACTGTAAACAAAATCTAAAACACTTAAGATGTATGTATAAGTTGTAGATTAATGCAATGTAATTGTGTTTATATCTAGGTACAACCCGAGGAAGATGCACAGCAGGTCGAACACGACGAGAGAATCCGTGGATTCTTCCAGAAAGTTGCTGGAGAGGATCTCGAGATCGACTGGAAAGAGCTGCAGGATGTCCTCAACTTTGCTCTTAAGAGAGGTAGGTCTTAATTTATATAGCGTTGGTATTATGCTGCTCCAATAAAATTATAATTTAGAAAATTATATGCATGAGAAGGGGTTAAGGGAACAGGATACGTGAGATAGGAAAAGGCTAGCAAAAAACAGCTACCCCTTTTAAATATGAGTTAAATCGGAAGACAATGAATAAACATCCATATCAAGCTCTGTCTGTATAAGGACTATAGCAGTGTTGTGCTATAGCACTAGACTTGGGGGGGGGGGGTGACAGACTTGCAAACAAGCTTACCACAGCATATTAGGAAGGGTATACAGCCATACTTCCTCAGCTCCATCCTTTGTGCCCACCCCCTTAATGGGGACTAATATAGATGCTTAAGACATAAAAAGAAAAAATGAAAATCCACCAGAGGATTGCTCACTGCTGCTGGTGGACATACTGTTAGTCAACTTTTTAGTCCAGTTGGAATGGATATCATAATTTGGAAATTAATAAACAAAATGTAATGATATTTTATCATAACAGATATTAATAAAGTAAAATATAAAGGAAAATACAATTATTGGTATTTATTATTTCAGAGTTCGAATTCGAAGGCTTCAGCAATGACGTGTGCCGCAGCATGGTCGCCATGCTAGACGTGGATCACTCTGGCAAACTGGGTCTGACTGAATTTGTTAAGCTGTGGATTGACCTCAGAATTTGGAAGGTATGGAGTCACGAGCCAGTGATATGTATCTTTATGATTATATAGACTCTGAAGAAAATAAAACAGTATTGAGTTGGCAAATACTTTTGATTTTTAAAAAGATCTGGCTTCGATAAGGCTTTTTTTTTTAAATCAAAGTACTACTCGCTGTCTCAGTTCTGTTTCATTTTCGTTCAAAGTCAGCATAATCATTTAGCTTTATTGCCAAGTGTTTCTCTTGGAATGAATTGTCATAGATCGTATTCTGATTTTCCTCATGATAGTTTGAAAATAGATGAAAAGAAATTTGTTTTTATTTTACAACTGTAAACATCCTGGTAGCTTCAGTGCTATGTCGTCATGTTGACTAAAAAATATTCAGGAGATAATCTATGCATAACTAGTAAAGATTTTTTTTTACTTTATTAAATTTCTGTGATTGTTAATATTATTCATTTAATGTTTGTTAGTTTTAAATTGAATATAAATTTATTTAATACATATTAGTCATTGGGTAATATCTCTATATCTTGCTGGGTATTAATTCTTGTACAGAAAGTAATTTTCAGGCTTTTGTTCCTCCAGAATTCATTCAGGTTATACGACAAGGATGGCTCAGGTCATCTGTGCTCGTTCGAGCTTCGTCAAGCATTGAATTCGGCTGGATACCGGCTTAACAACCACGTGTGCAATGCCCTAATGCTTCGTTACGGTGACAAAGAAGGCCAGGTCTCCTTTGACGACTTCATTATGTGTTCAGTGAAACTCAAAACGATGATGGGTAGGTCATTTCTGCCTTAACCTTAAATGACCTCATCTTTTCATTACCGTTATTTTGATTTGTTTTATCAATTGTTTTATTACTAATAGGTATGTATTGTGTGTTCGCATCTTTTATGATTTTTGCATTTTATATTTTAAAGGTTCTGTTAATCTTTCACTAGTTTTCAATAGTCTTCAGTATTTAGTAATTGGTGCTAAAATAGTTCATGAATGGATGGTGTGTCTATTGCAATTTGAAGTAAATCATGTAAGATACTCGTGAATTCTATTACTGAATTAACTTCTTATATCAGTACATACATTCCGTTAACGTGTTGTTGAGCATTGTTTTTGTTTTTTCTTTTTTTTCTTACATCAAAAGGTCCTATTTGGCTCATTGGTAGAGTGCATGAGTCAAAAATCAACTAAAGTGGGTTCGATCCTAACGCTGGGCATTAGGAAGGTCATCTAGCCTTAATCTCTATTATGCGGCATGTCTGTGTCCACCCCCATTCAAATTGGAACGCTTTCTTTACTCTGTTAACAGTGTCTTATATTATTCAATATCCATAACAACCATGCTTGTATGTATGTGTAAAATAAGTAATTTTGCCATAAAAATATCCATATATAAAACTAAAATCTTATGAGAGGATTGTACTGTTTTGCCTGTGATAATTCGGAGAACTGTAATTAGCATTCGTATCTAAGTATATTTTGGGGCTGTGATAGCTCAGTGGTAGAAAACGTGAACCAAAAAGTGAATGATGCGGATTCGATTTCACCATGGGGAGTTAGTCAGCGTATCCAGCATTAATCCCCCAACTCCAACATACCTGTGTCTATCCCTGTTTGAATGGAGGTTAATAGTGACACCTAAAACTTACATTTTTGTAGATTATTTTCAGATCATTTATCTTGTTAATTTAGGGTGCTTTCATATATTTCGTTCAGTCATTAATATAAGTGTTTAGTGACTGTTTCAAATTGTGTACAGTTTTTGCCTGGTGTGTCATTTAAATAAGAGATGTATTTAATTATGTATTTCGCTCTTGAAAAACCCTCGTTGCTGCTTTATAGTTATTTATTATTATTTTTTGTTTTTGCTGATCATTGCTACCAGATTTATTGGGAATGTACTGTCTTCTTATTGAAAAGTAATTCCCTAGGAGCAGTAAAATCTTTCTAATACTATCAGACCTACCTCAGGAGCCCAGTGGTCATAGTGCTCGACATGGGAAGTGACAGACCTGCAATCGAGCCCACTGCTGGATGTTGAGAATGGCATCCAGCTTGAGTTCCCTAGCTCTAATTTATCTGTGTCCACCCCCTACATCCCTACATGGGGTTTAATAGTGACATAAAATACCAAGCAAGAATTGTCAGACTGGTAGTGTCGTTAAAGTGTGTGGGATGTGTAAAATAGCCATAATATTACTGCTTGTCATACGAGATATTATGCAAAGAGTGGATACCTTGCAATTCAGGTGATCTTCCTCTGCCTCCTGTAGCGGAGAAGGAGTGTAATGCCTCTGTGTCATTCTGCATGTTGTAAAAGTTGAATATATAGTGCAGAGTATGGAACCTAAAAACTCCCCTTTTATAGTCCTCCCAGGACGTGACAGTGCATACGAGGGTAGAAAAACTCCAGCCAGAACCCTAGTAGTTGGATTGCTGAATGTATGTGATAAGAATGACAGCATGCTCATGAGTGAATGAAGTTGAAAGGAAAAGATCAGGTGAATGAGTATTCTCTGATTATACCATCCTTCCATCAGCTACCCGTACAAGGTGCACTTTGGCCTTGAGACCAACGGACAGATCTGGTTGGATCCGACCAGACTGAATCTTGTATGGGCTGGTTGTGGTCCTTAACCAACTCATAGGTGATCCAGTGTGATCAGATCCAACCAGAACTCTCTACTTGTCTAAACATAAGTGGATATTATCTTTGTAAGGAGTGCTAAGAATATAGTGGGAAACTATAGTCGTTCAAATTCATAGTGCTATTTTGAAGATTCTATGGGGATAGCATATAATTGTCATGGATATGATACCAGTGCATGATAACGTGTCTCTTAATGCCTCAGTACACAAGTCCGGCTCACGATATGTTGTTTTCTATTTTGCTGAGGGTTGTATGTTCGGGGACAGCCATAGCGTTAATGGCAGAATGCTCGACTCAGGAGGTTAAAGAGCCGCATACAAGCCCATAGCAGGGCGATAGGAAGGGCATCCGGCATTAAGTCCCCAGCCTCAGTCCATCTATGTCCACCCCCAAATGGAAACTAATAATGATGAAAAACGTAAAAAAAAGTACTACCAAATTTTTTTTTCTCTCTCTCTCTCCAATAAAAAATTACTTTGACTTCGTATGTCTATTTTAGGATCCTAATACCATTTTCCTCTCTTACTTTACCTAGATTCGACTCCTGTTCAGTGAAAGCATTCCCAGTATCTTGACTGTTTCACTAATTTTTTTTTCTTTGCTAGAAAGCATTATTTGATATTTGTCTTGATTTCTCCATTTTTTTTGTGTGTGCATATATGCATAGTGGCCAGTTATATTTTGTTTGCATAAATTATACAATTACATTATTTTAAATGTAATCTATGTGATTGTGCACCTTTTGTCACCAACAAAAGTAACTTATTACTGCTAATGCAGACTACATACCTCGTTAGCAGGAGTATAGCTGTAAGTATCAAAATCAATTGTATATATATCACATACTCGTGTAACTAGTTTTGTATGCAGTAATTTACCGTACTTTTAATGACAGTATTACAAGTGGTATTTTTTGAGCAACCAGAAATTCACATTATGCTCGTACGTCATTTCAAAGCAGAGAAAATAGGTGTGCACAATGTACAATTTATGTTATTAAAATAGAATTGACCTTAGATAACCTTAAATGTTCTGCACAGTGTTGTAAAAATTCCACGTATAGTTAATCTCTTCTCCAGCAAGTATTTTTAAAAAAAAACTTCACAATGCCAGACGAATTAATCGGGAAAAGTCATTTTTTATCAAGTTGAAAGGCTGAGATGCTGTTAGTGGGGTTGGCAGATGTACAATTAAAATGAAAATAGTTGTCTCTGAGAAAGCTGGAATGGACGAGAATACTTGCTCAAAGCATAATTTTGTACGGTAACTTTTTGATCATCCTAGCTGAAAAATGTCACAGGCAAAAACCAAATATTCCGTTGTTGCCAAAAAAATGTCAGACAGGCAAAAACTAGGTATGTCGTCCTTGCCTAAAAATGTCAGATAGGCAAATACGAGATATTTCGTCCTTGCTAAATAATGTCAGACAGGCAAAATCGACAGTTTGTCGTTGCTGAGGAAGAGGTTAATATTACATTCTCTTTAAATTGGTTTGTACTGGAAGTGTTTCATTTTGTTGAGTCATACAAGAGATTCTCAGAGGGAGCTTTTGTGTGGTTGATTTTTGTTAAGTTTCGTTTTTTATTTTAAATCTTTGCCTCTTGTGTGCCTTATTACTTGTCAACAGGGCTCGAGGACGACCCGGATAAGTTGCAGGAACTCCTGGATGATTTAATGGAGGAACGGGAAAATCTGGAAGAGCAGGAAGAACAGGAGGAACAGTATGAGGAATAGACCTTCCCCCCTCCGAGATTGATTTTTTCCTCTTGACTTGCTAATTGACAGAGATGTAAACACAATATTTGTTTTTGATATAGAATTACAAATAAGAACAGTATAGTTAAACACAGCTGTACTCTATAGGCTTCAAACCCTTTGCATCAACCCAGCCTAACTCCACAGCAGCAGCATTTTGGGCCCCTGTAAATTTTTTACCATTGCTTACTTGTTTCAAACTAATTTCTCTTTGAGTCTTTACCTTTTTCTGATCTCATACAGTTAAACCTCTCAACTTACTTTAATTTTGACATTATGAATCGGGTCCCCCAGATTTATTGACTTTTGTTTATTTTACGCTGACCAACTTTAAAAACTTAAGTTGATGACAGAACTAAATATATTTTATACTGACCAACTTTAATATTCTTTTAAGATCAAGTTGAATATTTTAAAGTTCATATAACTTTTTGCTATTCATTACTGTATATGATATTCTGTTCTTTGTACATATATAATACTTCAAATGCTTTGTAAGTACATGTATTCTCTTTTGGCAAAAATTCTTTTTTACTTGTCTCTACTGTCACTAAATCAAAGGTTCAAACTCTTAACATAAGCAGAGCTTTGATGAGTACACAGCACTGCAAAATTATTTAAAATATTTTACCTAGTGAGATGTTGTAAAGATAAATAATTCCAGAACCTCATGTAAAGATAATTAACCCCATAAATTGTTAGGTGACTTGCCTTGTAAATATGAATAAACCTAGAGCACTCTGGGGTTACTCTTCTTCATAAGTTCCCTATGTCAGGTATATTGATTTATAAATCTGTACATCTCCCAGTTCCTGTCCATTATTATGGTTTTTATTTCTGAAATATCTCCTGTACCTTTTTGACATTTTTCTTCTTAATACTGCACTGATCATGACTTTTAGGCTAAAGTTTTTGTTTCCGCCCTTATTAGTTTTGTTTTGCTTTAGTTGAAAATTATTTTGTTTTAATTTAAACACTGTATGAGGATATACAATATTTAAATTGGTATGTTAGGGAGACGGTGGTAGCACAGTGGTTAGAGCGTTTGACTCTGGATATGAGAAACATTGTTTGAGGCGTTGTATGCGTTTAGAGTGCCATATCGAACTTCGTGTGTATAATTAGGGTGCCTTATCAAACTTTATTTGAGATGTGTGTTTGACTAGGGTGCCTTTCTAAGCTTTATTTAAGGTGTTCTTTGTATGGTTAGTTTCATACTCTTCAGAAATTGTTTGATTCGCTTTTTAGCGATATAAGTAGTACTGTATATGGTATTATTTACTTATAGTATTATTATTTAAATTTCCCTCATATCTGTCTTGATTCAAACATCTGTGATATTCTATACTTCTATATTTTTGTAGTAGGTGGCCAACATTTCTCTCAAGGAGCTCAGAGGAGTGATTGAAGTATATATGCTTTGGGTGATTGTAGGTGCTTTGACTCGACCAATCTCTTTACAAGGGGGATGGCCCCCATTGTATATGTATATATAATGACCTTATGGAAGTAAATTTAGTTTTGAAATTATCTGTAGCAATGTTTGGAATTTATTTTTATACTGCAGTAACTAGATAACTGTAGGCAAAATTACTAAGGTAGTTTTGTAATGCTGAATGGTACTATTTCATATAATTTGTTTGTTTTCATGTGTTCTATTTTTCCTTTTTCTCGTCCATTTGCTTTCAGTGCTGAAGTCATCTGGTGTATAGTGTTTTACTTTTTTCAGCTAAGCTGAATATAATAAATCATATAATAAATCAGTTATTTAGTTATTCATATTTTCATAGCTTATATCCAGTAATGACCTGTTAATGAAAAAGGGTATTTGGGGGGGGGAATTATATAAGGAACTTGATTAGGGTGCACAAGAGAATGTAACTCAGGGTTACAAGGAAACTTTTTAGGGTTTACAAAGAATTTTAACTATGGATTACAGTTGTGTGGATATGAAGAAAATGTATCGGGCTTAAAAAAACTTATCAGGGTTTACAAGGAATTTTAACTAGGTTTTATAGTTGTGTGGATATGTATTATAATATGTGGTAATAGGATTATTTATTCTTTGTCAGTTTAATTACTCTGTTTATCTCATCTTTATCTTGTCCATTACTGTATTTTGCAAAATCTGGAAATTACAGTCGACTATTGACTGATTGGCAAGTTTAACTTGTTGACAGATAGACATTTGGTATAACTTGACTATTTATTCAATATCATCGTCTAAACATTGTAAGTATGTAATTCAAAGCTTAATTTATATATAATTACGATTTCGTAAGATAATATAAACTCTTGAGGTAATTTAACCTCTTCACTGGCATATTATTTGAAAAAAAAAAACTGAAATTTCTCACATGTTATTGAGATGATGAAATTGGATATGATTAATATGAAGATACTCAAATCTTTCTGAGGAAGACTCGGTGAGAGCCATTATGGACGAGAGTACTTATTCAAAGCGTAGCATGTGCTTACTTATTTTGGACAAAATATTTACTGCCTCGCCGAAAAATGTCAGACAGGCAATAACAAGATATTTTGTCTTTGCTGGGGAAGAGATTAAAGTGCGAGAGTGTAGTGTGACGACTTGTGTCAATATAATTAAGGTTTATTACAGTATGATGACTTTGTTGCATTCCCGTTTGAACATTATTCCGCATACCTTGAATAACTTGACATGAGACTCAAAAATACCTATAAAAAAATTTTAGTGAAAGAAAAAATTAACTTTATTGAATTTTTGAACTGATAAAACTCCACAGAACTCTTGAATATCATGACATGTGACATAGACATTCATAAAACAAATTGAGTAAGAAAAAACTGCCCTTGAGTGAACTTTTAATTTGATCTGCTGTCTTTATGAGTGTTTTTATTGTTTTTTATATTTGGTTTACACATATTTTATTAAACATTTTTTATACATGTTTTACATATTATATATACTGTACAGGGTTCATTGCTGCTGTCTATGTGGCCATTATAGTGTTTTGGAACTACCTGAACTATCGTCTTATTAATAGTCATATAGGAAATATTTGATCATTGTTCACTATTACAAAGTCAGTTCAGTTTTACTGCCTTTAGTGCCATAGTGTTCTTGCTTTTAAAATGTACTGTATAATGCATTTATATTAGGCACTAAAAACACAATAAACAGGCACTTGCTTATTCAATAAAGCTTGCATTCCCTATAATAATGTGACACTTGTTTATGTTTTTAAATGATATATTTTCAGGAAAATATTCTGTATGTATTAGGGAAAGAATTTTAAGGAAAAAATATGTTTTGTTTTTTAAATTAATATATGACAGAAATTTTAAGTAAAAAAAATCCGGTTTGTTTTTAAGGAAAACATTTTAGTAATGACAAGATTCTGGCTGCATTCAAGATTGTATATACTGTAGGTAGTGTTCCAGTTTATCGATTCCCATATTGCCGATTCCCATATAGAAGTCACCTAATACTCTAAATTTACTGTAAGTATAGTAAACACATGTGATTGCAAGAATTGATTTAGGTAAGGTTAGTTAGGTTAGGTTAGGTGGCTGATAGTTACATTGATTTGAATATGAGTTGGCAGTTTGGAAATCATCAAAGTGGATCCGGCAAAATGGGAATTGGCAATCTTGTACGAATTCTTTGTCTACTACAGGGCAGTGACTATCAGTAGCTTACATTTTCTTTTAACAGAAAACTCACTACCAGTACTAACCATTGCATGCGAATTAATATTTTCCCAGCTGTGTTTTATATTTTCATTTTTATTTTTGATTGGAAAAACATTTTGAATTGGTAACTGCATTTACCCTCGCTTAATAATTTTGAACCAAGATGTTTTTATGCTGTGCTTCTTTTTTTAATGTTGTTTTTATTTTTACTATGTAATTTTTAACAAGATGTCTTGTTTTTATTAATTTTTGTATTGTTTTATTACTGTATTTGACTTGTTTACATATGTTTTTGTGAATTTTACGTTTTAGACACTGATGAGTTTATAATTAAGATTTTTGCAGCTCTCAGCTTTGAAAGTAGAGGACTCATTAATAATCAACAGTTCCCCATTTTAGTGTAATTTGAAACAACTTTATCAAACCATAGTACAAGAGAAAAGTATTAGTTCATTACTTATACAGTATGCTGTATTATGTTTAAACAGATTAACTACTACACAGTACTGGGCAATTCCCCATTTTGGCGTGAATTAACACTAGTTAATTAAATTGTAGCACAAGAGAAAATTTTTAGTTCATCACTTGTGTTTATACAGATAGTCTTCTTAAACCTATTTAGTTATAGTCCCCACTTTGAAGATTATTTAAAGTTTTCAAATGAGTTCTTGTCAGAATTCAGTGGATCAAAAGCGGGTCATATCGGTTAATAAAATTGATCATTGCATATATAATCACTTCTTGTTATATTATCAATGAAAAATGAGAATCAAAACATATTCTGAAGTGCACTTTTTAAATTTTAACACATATAAAGTTAGATTAACCTGATGGGACATTTCGAGATATATAAGAATAAAAAAAAAAATTTAAGTCAGCCCAGGGTGACGTTTCAGTATTCATAAGAATTCCATTTTCTTTTTTTCTTTTTTTCAGAGATATTCAGTGACAAGGACCCGGACGGAACGGGCAGCGCAGTTTTCACATTGGAAGAATGGCTAGAGGATACAATGTATAGTTAGAAAAGCATTTTCATGAAATTTTAAAACCTTTTCAGTACTTCCCAAGTCTTTGTAAGATATGAAACTATTTGGTGCTGTTCTAATTATATCAATGAGCTTTCTTATGTGCTCTTTGGTATATTAAGCAAAATGCTTTTCTATTCTCTACTTATATTATTTTGAGTAACAAAACCAAATAATATTTTAGACTTCAAGTGGTTAGGAACGTAATTTTGTTTAGAATGTTTTGACAGCTATAAGTATCTTTAAATTAAATTATATTATGATCTTCTTAAACACATTATTTCAGAACTAAATTTAAGAAGAAAAAAATTTGGAAATTTATTTTAGGTGATCGATTGAAAAACAGTTTTAATTTACTGAATTTATGAATTTTTATTGAAATTTATTTTGGCTTTAGAAAATATTAACGAGCTAATTAGCTACCTGGTTCTGTACTACTGTAAGTATACTTTAAAAGTTTTTTAATTGATAATGTTTAATATAGAGTAATTATATATTACTCATGGCTCAGGCTTAAGGGATTTTTGTTTTTGTTGTATCTAGTGTATTTCTGATAGTGTATTCTTGTATTTTGATTTAATGTATTCCTTGGATTAATAAATTACTATAATTATTAAGCCACACTTTGAAAGGCATAAAGGAAACAATAAGTTCACGTAACTTTCACTCTCCACTGGGCTTATCTGGAATTTTATGGATGAGGCCCACTGGATGTAGAAATGTTTAATCTTACATTGTTTCCTTTATGCCTTGCAAAGTGTGGATTGATCTTCCTATTATTGTTTTTGTGTCTTCTTATAATAACAGTTAACATAAGAATAGTTGTTACTATCTGTTAATTCTTCATATGTTTATAATGATAGTACAACTCAGTAATTATTCATGAAACTCTGCTCTAGAGATTTTAATCCATGATTCATTTTCTTCAAATATTTAGCCGTTTGTTTCAATGTACTATTAAATACTAGTGCTAATTATTATAATTTATTTGGTGTAAAGTCGTAACGCCCGTCCAGCCAGTCACCTGCGACAAACTATGAAATATCTATTTTATAAATTGATTTTCAGTACTCTGGTGCATGTATGGTCATAGAAGGTTGATTATTCTCTATTAATTTTTCTTGGGACCTTTTGTTTAAATTTTTTTTAGTTTAGAAATAATCATGATTTTTAATGATAATTTTGTTTTTTTACTTAATTTGTGTACTTGCACTGAAGCAGTTGAATGCTTAAGCTGTAGTCTTGTGAGGTGTCTCAGAGAGTTTTGCCTTAGCATTTTGCTACCTAATTCTATATTAGTAATTAAGTTTCAAGAAATTTACAGTATTGTATATGTATACTTAAGAAAATCAAATACATCTCATTTCATATATTTAGAATATATTAAAGTAATAACTAGCTGTATATTTTTTTCTGATACCATACATATTTTATTCAGATACAGCATACTCCGAAGTATGATATATATTTACTTTCACACACCCCGGTAAGGGTATCATGAAATTTATTTTGCTTGAATTGGCCAGTTAGTTTAGTTTATTGGGGGCTGCAGTAGCTTAATTGTAAAGTGTGGTACTAGGGAAGCAAGTAAAACTGGTTTGATACCACCAATGGCCCTTAGGAATGCATCCAGCTTTTATCCCCCAGGTCCAACATGTGTATCCACCCCCATATAAGTTGGGACATGTATAAAGTATAAAGCCTAAATAATACGATAGTCATATCAATTCATGAGTTCAAAATTCATCCTGACTGATTCCGTCATACTGGACGAAAGCTACCTTCAGATTTCCGGTCCTGACTCATAGAGTCACTACCAAGAAACAAATTTATTACTGCTATAGGAATAAAACAAAAATCCATGCAATATACACAAAGTATTCACACTGACTCTAAAATCCTTACACTAACATGATGTAATGGATGCTCAAGTATTAACGAAAACTCGGCATAAGCATCTTGACTTATAAACGAACAGGCTATAAATTCTTTTTTTCAAATACTGCAAGTGAAAGGGTTGGGACAGGAGTATCATTTATCACTCCATAGCCACTGTAAACAAAGCAAACTAAATGACCACAGCTCTGAATATGAAGGCGTTGGTTAACTACATCTTGGCTCAAGCCAAAACCAAGTAGTTAAACCTGTTCTAAGGTTCACATGCCATAAAAAGTTACACAAAAGTTTCTATGAAGTCCAGACATAAAACACGAAAAATAAAGGAGAAAATAAAAATAAATATTAGAATACTACTCGATAATCAGTGAAAAGATATAATTTAGGGTCCACTATTAAAAAGACGTTAATAGAAGCCTATAAATTTCAAAGCAATAACTAAGCCACCTGATGTAAAAGGATGACATTCATTATGCCATTCAATTATTCAAGGAATCTACAAGTGAGAATTCATAACTGGTTTTCCTACAAGCATGAAAATTCCTGTGTATAAAACTCAATAATGAATAGCAAAAACAGCAGCCAAATCAAACAATTTGCCGATCTTTTTTAAATATTGCTAACTTGGAAAACAATGGTAATGTTCTACAGATTATTTCAAAACTAACTGAAAATGAGACATTACAGCTACTGAGCTAAAGTATTGAGCTAAATGATTTTAACTGCATTCAAATAATAGCATTCAATATATAACACTGCAACAAGGAGCTATAAGCTATATAATATTCAAACAACACTAGCATAGCAGAACATGTACATTAACTGAAAGACTGCTTGAATGTATATTACTGAAATGCTATTAGTGTATATATATATATATATATATATATATATATATATATATATATATATATATATATATATATATATATATATATATATATATATATATAATATTGATGCACACTAATGTTGTAGAGATAGTATATGAAATGCAACTGTTATAGCTATAATAGATACTTTTACATCTACTGTGTTTGTACAATTCATATACTGAAGAATGCACACTCAAACTTTGTTTAAATATGAACACTACTTTGCAACATGCAAATTTGTATTATCTAGTATATACATTAGCATTTACAAATAAGAAGTAAAGCATATAATAATAAAATTGTAAATAAGTGTCCTTAGAAAGACATATCACAAATAGTAATATTCAGTCAACTATGTTAGTATTTTTTTCCAAGTCTTAATATATTATATGACCTAACAACTTTCTAAATATTAACTCACCTGATTAAGAATACTATGCTTTTCAGTTAAAAAGTCTAAACGTGGTGTTTCTGTGGCCTTCATCAATGAATATAGCAACAAGGAAGCAAAATAATACAATGAGTTTCTTTCATAAGATACATGAATGTATAAATTCCCTACAGAAATAACAGTACCCCAGTATAAATTCCCTACAGAAATAACAGTACCCCATACAGATGACATCTCTTTTGTCTGGGTGCTTTTGGGTGACCCTGAAAAAAAGTTGTTGCTAAAGTTATTACCTTATAAGTTATTCATTTTGCCACCTGGTATGTTCAAGTGCATAAAGTTACCTCTAAGAGCAAATCCAGTCTAAGTTTGGCATATAAACTTATTGCTTTATGTTAAATACAAACCTATGCATGGAAAATACTGGTCCACTGTTGCTTGGTGGAGCAGAAAAGTAGAACCCAAATTTACCACGTGTATTTTAAGTTTTGTGTTCCTATTAATCCGCATTATGGCAGTGGACACAGACAGAGTGGCTGGAGAATAATGGACGGATGCCCTTCCTAACACCAAACGGTGGGCTTAATGGTGGGTCTATCACCTACCAAGTCGAGAATTCTAACCACTTGGCTAATGTGGTCCCCTCCCAATAAACCATATGCAGGTGCAATTAACATAATTACTTGATAGATTTTGCAGACATCTTACAAAAGACAATAAATACGAAAAGGAACAAATGTACAGAGAGAAAAGGAAAAACATCCTTTTAAAGGTATACAAAGTCCCATCATTGACTCTTTTGTAACCTAAAGGGTCCTATTTTAGTCAATATTCCCTGGCAGCCAAAGCCAAACAAATGAGGCAAATGAAGTTATTCCTCTGAAGCTACCTTCTGCGACTAATGAGTTAATATTGACAGGAGTTTTTTTTTTTTTTCCCACAAAAAGATTCTTTAGGTCTTGACTGCAATTCCCTCAGAAGAAAACAAGGTACCCACACTCGTAACATTAAATATGAGGCAGGAGGATTCCATATTATTCCATGAATTTTCACTCCTAATAACTGGTTTGCAGAAAAGAAAAGAAAAATTAAAGACGGGATGAATTACCAGGCTCCCATTCTTTTCCCTTATTAGTTGCCTGCTATTAGATATAGACGTATAGCAATGTATATTAATAGGGTTGTAACATCTGATAGATGACAGAGGTATTTAAATACTATGACTTTCATAAAAAGTAAACAGCAGCTAGTTATAGAGCAATGTTCTCAAATACTGCAGTGCTAAGCACCTGGCAAAGGTTTAATTGAGGCATTATGTCTCCTACAGTTCTGAACCACTTGACAGTGTTTAGCTCGGGTACATAATTGAATCCTTTAGGATTCCATGCTCTGTAATGGATGTTATATAGCTATAAATGAGTTACTATTGTCACCTGTCAGCATACAGAAACACAAACATATTCATTTACATTAATTTACCTGCTTTCTTTCATAATACCTCTCTAATACTGTACTGATCTCAACAACACCATTTCGTCTGACTAACGAAAATTCTACACAAGAATGTGAAAACCCACTGCCAAAAAAGAACAACTGAAAGGCATTTCACCAGAGATACGTTTGCATATAACCTGGTCTCACTTCACTTGGAAGTGGCTTTATACCATTAAAAATCACTTGGTTGGTTTCAGTTTTACGTCACGAACTCCCTTTTCTACTAAGGGCTAGGACGGTTGCCTTCTTATCAAGGACTTGTTTTGGCAGATGTAATCATTACCCTGAGTGTATGCCCTTACTAACCTCAGTCCGTGACGGGGCGCAAACCCTCGACCTGCTGTCTCAGAGGCACGGACGCTACCATTTTGCCACGGAGACTACATATATCATTAAAAATAATTGTTGTTGAAATTTCCCTTCTGCAAGTAAAAACAGTCTATATGGTCTTCAACGGATAAAGTTGTAGAACTACACATGTTCTCACTTCTTTCTCCACTGCTACTCCTTTTGACTATATCAGCATTATTGTTTTAATTATGATCCTCCTACACAAAATCAGAACTATTACTTCTTACTGGCATCCGGGCTCGGACTTCTTTTAACCTGGAATAGAAGTAGGCCATTGAATGCAACATAGCTAAGCTTGAAAAAGTTCAAAGACATGCCACGAAACTGGTGCCAGAAATACGCAATCTCAGTTATGATGAGAGGCTGAGGGAATTAGACTTACCATCACTCGAAGCTAGACGATTGAGGGGGGGGGGAGATATGGTGACAGTCTTTAAATTCCTTCATGGTTATGATAGAGTGGATAGGGATCGATATTTTGATATGGCAGGCTCTAGAACTAGAGGTCAAAGTCTGAAGCTTCGTAAGAAAACTTCTTTGCTGGATGTAGGGAAATACTTTTTCAGTGTAAGAGTAGTTGATAATTGGAATTGGCTAAGCGAGGAGGTAGTTAATGCTATCTCAATCCATAGTTTTAAGGACAGGTATGATAAGTATCACTAAGTATAAAATGGAACCGATGAGGAGACGGGAAGATACGAGCTTTGGGCTCTTTCCCGTAAACACAATTAGGTAATTACACCTCAACCACTCCTCTCAGCTCCTTGGGGATAAAGGGTGGCTACCCGGATCGGCTTGATTGTTCCTCCTGCAAATAGCTCTAGGCATTTCCTACATATTTCCTATCATTTACCGATATCCTACCGTTACTAACCTAACCCTAACTCTATTTTTAATGCCGCTAAGTAATATATATTAAAGTGATAGTGTGATAACATATACAGTAAGTCAGGTATATAATGACCGGTTAGTTCTAGCTTATATAGCCGGTTCTAACTACTTTCTGTGCATATCCTAACCTAATACCTCTGTGATCACAAATACCTAACCTAACCTAACCTATTCCGATTGGCGACTATATCACAATCTCATTTTTATCAAGTTAATGGTTTTATTCTATTTATACACACGTGGTTATATTGAGAAATTATAATGAATTTAATAAGAAAAAATACCCAACATATGGCTGTAAATTCGATTGCCAGGAGGTTCCACGATGGGATTAGCTTCAGACCTCAGGTCAGGTGGAAGGCTCTAAAGAAGGTAATTATTAGAAGGTATTTTAATTACTGCTTCTACTTTATCTGGATTATGTTTTTCGATTTCAGCCTTTATTTCATTAACACCAAAGGACCACTGTCCTTTGAGCATTTATGTCAAATATATATTGGTTAAAAACAGAATTGCATTCTGGTGTATTTAACTTATCTAAGTATTCGTTGGCAAGCACATGTTCAAAAACAGATTGAACATTAGTTACTTTTATAAACTATGATATCGCTTAGGAATAAACACACCTCATATAAATATGTCATTACGACATTAGGCTGATCCCCCAGAGGATTCACGGTCCATTATCCGGACCTGGCCCATTATTTACTCAATTTCCAGGATGAGAGTAAATTCAATACAATAATAGATAGCAATAAGCTATTCTTTTCTTCTATTGCATAGATTTGTATCTATTTCTGAACAGTTCCCTATATAGATCTGAACTTTCAATTTTAGGCCATACTTACCATGTACTTAAACACATATTTAGATTAGTCTATATATCTTAACTTACTTTTCTTTATAAGAACGTATCTCTGAACTTCCTTTTCTTTATAAGAACGTATCTCTGAACGTACTTTCATTGGCCTATTTATGATTTATTGCTCTGGATAAGAATTGCTATAGGCTAATATTCCTATGTATCTCAATATATAGACAATTCAGTGCGTTGCTGAACACATTTATATAGCTGTTCAATCTCTATATTTCCATCTTATTCAGTGTCTCTAAATGTACTTAGCGTTCATTAATTGTTATCCCTGAACGTACATTGCTAAGTTAGGCTTATATATATATATATATATATATATATATATATATATATATATATATATATATATATATATATATATATATATATATATATATATATATATATATATATATATATATATATATATATATATATATATATATATATATATATATATCTATATATATATATATATATATATATATTAATTTGCACTCCTTGACTACTTACAAGATTTTTAGGCTATGCATTTCTTTATATCTGAATTTCCACGTGTAGGTTGTTCATACCCTGAATCTCTTGAGCGTTTATACCAGTTCTTGTTGTTGTGTGTTCCGGTTTTGCGTCACAGACGCCCTTTTCTACCAAGGGCTAGGACGGTTTCTTCCTTGCGAAGGACTTGTTTTGGCAGATGTAATCCTTACCCTGAGTGCATGCCCTTGCTAGCCTCAGACCGTGACGGGGCGCGAACCCTCGACCTGACGCCTCAGAGTCGCGGACGCTACCGATTGAGCCACGTTGACTACATCATCGTTTATACCAGTTCTATAATCAGAAATCTTAGTTATTTTTCGAGTCTGAACGCATTATCCTGTGTGTGGTAATATTGTATCTGAACATATTTTATTTCTTGAACTCTTCTGTCATTATAGTTCTTATATATAACTTGCACACACCCACGGAGTTACTAGCAATGGGCTCTTTCCCGTGAGTACAATTAGGTAAATACAATTTGCTAAGCACACATACATACACACTCAAAGCACACACTGAGTGTCAAGCATAGGTCTCTCTCCTGTAAGAACAATTAGGTAATACTATAAGGTAAACACACACACACACACGTATGTCATGTGTTCGAATTTCTATTTTATTGAACTTTTATTGCTATTTTTTTTTTCATTGGCGGAGTTTTTAGAGATTTTAGAATTTTTATGGATTTTTATGGCTCATGATTTTATTATTCTGAACTCTTGCTGAAGCTGTGAAGTGTGTCTAACGGTTTTATGATACGGTTATTAGTGTATTTTTTTTTTTCGTTTTATCTAGAGTGCTTGGACACATCGCACACACAGTTAGTCAGATATATGTAGATCTTAACTAAAAATGTGTATGCAGATAGATAGATAGATATCGATAGATTGATTGATGTTTAGATAAATAGATTTGGTAATTAGGTTAGCATATCAAATAAAGAAATACATATTGGTCGGTAGATTGGCAGAGAGACAAATAAAAACGAAGGTTGTAGGTAGGTAGAAAAAGATATAGGTTGATTAATAGATAAGTAGATAGGAGGAAATTAGGTTAATTAGATAGGTGTGGTTTCCATTGCCGATTAGGTAATTAGCAAATTAGGACACGGGAAATCTCTTAACAAATAGACATAAGTGATAGGTCACACACCGATCAGGATACGGGAAGATACGAACTTTGGGCTCTTTCCCGTAAACACAATTAGGTAATTACACTATAACTATGAAATTATAAGTGCTAAAATATTGTATTTATTGCATTAAGTAAAACTTTAACAAGTATTTTATTTGGAAAGCTGACCCGGAGACGGGTAGGCACTAGCATACGATATGTTTAAACACAATTAAATAATGTTACACGCACATACACTCACACGCATACAAGATAAAAGGTACTGCAATAGCGGAACAGGTAAATATTTGAGTTCATTGTGTTAAATGTGTGATAGAGAGAGAGAGAGGCTGTATGATAAGGACTGTAAATAAGAGAGAGAGAGAGAGAGAGAGAGAGAGAGAGAGAGAGAGAGAGAGAGAGAGAGAGAGAGAGAGAGAGAGAGAGCCTTATCTTTCAACTTGCAGAAGCGCCTAATGCTTTATCTTATCTCTATCTTTTTCATTATCTGTATTTCTGCTTCGGACTATTTGATGTTCTTTGCTACGCTTTGAATAGTTTATCAGTAGTAAACTATCTGCCGTAAAAACAGGTTTACTCACAATTGTTCATTGTTGGAGTGTGAACAGAAATCGCATAGTGCATGCAATAGTTACCGATAGTGAATGCAATAGTGATATGAAATATAGTTTTATTATTGATAGTGACTGATTTTTACATATGGTTACAGATTATTAAACTAATAGTGATTGGTATATGGAATGACCAGTATTAGTTTGATAGTGACTGTTAATAGTGATAGATTATCAATTAAACTAATGTTATGTATTATGACTGGTATTAATTCGATAGTGATGATTAAAATAATTGTGTTAATAATACTGATAGTACGATATTAGTTCGATAATGATGATCAGACAAATAGTGTTAATGTAACTAATAGTGATGATATTAACTCGATAGTGATTCGTTATTGCAATAGTCATTATTAGTGATAATGATCGATTTTAGCTGAATAGTAATATATTAAGTAAATATAATTGAAGATTGTCGACATTAGTTAAGTATGCATTAAAAAACTAAAAAAAATATCAAACATTATTAGCACAGTAATAAATTTTTGTTTCAGTAAAAAATAGTTTTCATGAAGTGCGATATTATCTTAATAGTGATTCATTATTAACTGAAAAATACTGAAATTATTATGAATGATAGAGACATGTTATATCAATAGTGACATTATTATTATAATAATAGAGAACATTATTTTTTGTGGCTTTTAAGTAGAAAGTATATTTTAAGTTATATTTAGTTCTAGGAAGCAGGTTCTTTTAAGTAGATAATTCATAAGTAGAAGTAGAAAAGTATTCCTCCATGGCGTATATGTTTTTGTGAGGCATCGAATCTGTACAAAAAATTAACCTAACCTAACCTGAAAAAGTTCAAAGACATGCCACGAAACTGGTGCCAGAAATACGCAATCTCAGTTATGATGAGAGGCTGAGGGAATTAGACTTACCATCACTCGAAGCTAGAAGAGTGAGGGGGGATATGGTGACGGTTTTAAATTCCTTCATGGTTATGACAGAGTGGATAGGGATCGATATTTTGATATGGCTGGCACTAGAACTAGAGGTCATAGTTTGAAGCTTCGTAAGAAAACTTCTTTGCAGGATGTAAGGAAGTACTTTTTTAGTGTATGAGTAGTTGATCATTGGAATTCGGTAAGCGCGGAGGTAGTTAATTCTAACTCAAGTCATAGTTTTAAGGACAGGTATGATAAGTATCACTAAGTGTCTAAAATGGAACCGATGAGGAGACGGGAAGATACGAGCTTTGGGCTCTTTTCCGTAAACACAATTAGGTAATCACAATTAGGTAATCACACACACACAATTGGGTAATCCACACACACACACACACACACACACACACACACACACACATTTAAAAAAGCATTTTGACATGCTTACTTTTTAATAAATTTATATATACAATTTTGTAATAACTAATTCGTTATCTGATATTGTTATTAGTCTTGGCATTAATATAATAACAATATAACATAATTATATACAATAATTCAACCTTAGAACTACAATTTTTTTGTTTGTTAATTCTCTCTTGTTCCGGTTTTAAATCACGGACTCCCTTTTCTACCAAGGGCTAAGACGGTTGCCTTCTTGCGAAGGACTTGTTTTGGCAGGTGTAATCGTTACCCTGAGTGCATGCCCTTGCTAACCTCAGATCGTGACTGGACGCGAACCCTCGACCTGACGCCTCAGAGTCGCGGACGCTACCGCTTGAGCCACGATGACTACTAATATAGCAACGGTTTATTATTTCTTTATCTTTAAATCTGATAACGAACGTTCGTTTGACTGATTAAAGCATTTTATTGTACGGTTTATCAAAGGAACTTGCTTCATTTCTTGACATATATTAAGAAATGTGACACAAATAATAAGTTATACACACACACACACATTTTTCTGACATATAGAAGAGTGTTACATATACTAAGTTACACGCACACACTCGCGCGCATGCGTGCTTTTGGACACGAGTGTTGAAAAAATAGTGATTAGAAAACGTTTTACAAATTAGTCTCACGTGCCGCTGAAGATGAATAGACCATCATACTCGTAAAAGCCAAAGTATTCCATTGTATTAATTCTCCATTAGTTGTAAATTTATTCATATTTACAAGCTTCAAACGCTTCTTGTAAAATAACATGCGTGTGTACGTGTGTTTATGTTTGTGTACGTGTGTCTTAGAAGATATGTAAATATAGTGTAGAAATGGTTTAAAAATAATGGGTTTTATTATAGTTATTGTTAAGCAACACATACATACATACATGCATAATCCGCACTTGAAAAAGCACATAGCTAAGCTTGAAAAAGTTCAAAAACATGCCACGAAACTGGTGCCAGAAATACGCAATCTCAGTTATGATGAGAGGCTGAGGGAATTAGACTTACCATCACTCGAAGCTAGAAGAGTGAGGGGGGATTTGGTGACAGTCTTTAAATTCCTTCATGGTTATGATAGAGTGGATAGGGATGGATATTTTGATATGGCTGGCTCTAGAACTAGAGGTCATAGTTTGAAGCTTCGTAAGAAAACTTGTTTGCAGGATGTAAGGAAATACTTTTTCAGTGTAAGAGTAGTTGATAATTGGAATTGGCTAAACGAGGAGGTAGTTAATGCTATCTCAATCCATAGTTTTAAGGATAGGTATGATAAGTATCACTAAGTATAAAATGGAACCGATGAGGAGACGGGAAGATACGAACTTTGGGCTCTTTCCCGTAAACACAATTAGGTAATCACATATAACATGTTTTAGCACCGTGGTCGGGATTCAAACCTGTCTCACACTTGGAAAAAAAAAATTTATATATATATTATATATATATATATATATATATATATATATATATATATATATATATATATAATATATATATATATATATATATATATATTAGGGATAATATATACATACATACATGCATACATATAACATGTTTTAGCACCGTGGTCGGGATTCAAACCTGTCACACACTTGAAATATATATATATAAATATATATATATATATATATATATATATATATATATATATATATATATATATATATATATATATATATATATATATATATATATATATATATATATATATATATATATATATATATATATATATATATTAGGGATAAAATGCATAGTAGTCCTGGTTTGGGGTTCTGCCTGGGAGGCCCGTATACGAATCCCGATGGAGAGATAGAGCCCCCATGTGCAGTTAGTCCTATGAGACGAGGACTTGCTAATCCGAATCACGAGAGTGGCCATATATATTCTTATTCTTCAAATCCATATGGGGTAAGTAAGTAAGTAAGTAAGTAATAATAATAATAATAATAATAATAATAATAATAATAATAATAATAATAATAATAATAATAATAATAATAATAATAATAATCTGTTTACAAGTGCCATATTCCCCCTAATAAGGGGGGTGGCTGAGCCGAAGCAGTATACCTTGACTATTTGCAGGAAGAAAATACAGAGGAGGGGGTATTCCCTGTCCCCTCGCTCGGCCCCATTAAGTTGACTATTACGACACGCAGGGGAACACGGAGGAGATATTTTTGTCCCCTTCTTTAGGGGAATAATAATAGAAATATTAATAATTATAATAAGAATAATTGCGTTCTGAATTCGAGTAATTTATAATGAAATTAAAATTCATGAAATTGAAATAAAATTAAATAATTTTCGATTATGTGAAAAAAAAAATTACAGTACTCACAGACCAGAACACTGTACCGCAACACTGTTAGGGAGACTTCATAATGCCAAGATTTGTTATTGGTTTATTTTTTAATAATAAAAATAGACATGGCCTGTATTTCTATCTCAATATATCTGTGTGAATATTATTATATTCAGTTGGCTGGATTCTCTCTCTCTCTCTCTCTCTCTCTCTCTCTCTCTCTCTCTCTCTCTCTCTCTCTCTCTCTCTCTCTCTCTCTGTTTGTATCATATCTTTATCAACCTTATAGCAAACATTCTCTCTATCTGTCTATCAGTGTATGTCTACCAGCCTATCTGTCCATGCTCAACTGGACAGAAATTAGGAATGTAATTATCTATCTTAACTCTTTCCTGTCTCGGTGTTACGTCATCAAACTTGACATTAACACCGCAAATATTATTAATTTTACATATATGGTATGTCACCGACAAAGTGTTAAGAAGCTATTAAATGACCCAGAATTTAGGATTAAGTAGTAAAGTATTTATTTTATTTTATTTTTTTTATTTATGAAATAATTGTATCTATGGTGTATTAATAAATGAATGAATGAATTTATACTTTATTTGCTCAGAATTAATTTGTGATTTTATTTATGAAGGAAATGTATGTACTCCACGTTATACTGCGAGGCGAGATCTGACACACACACACACCATTTTCATGTTTTGCAATTATTTCTCTCTTCATTTCCACTGTTATGCGTCTGGGGTGTTTGACGCCAATATCACTAACACATTTAACTTTCTTAGGAGCCATAATAAGGGCTGTATTAAAAGTAAAACAATGGAAAATAAGAAAGAACTATTATTCCAAATTCTGACCCTAACTGACACAGCTTCTCCTTTTGAATCTGCCACCACCACAGTATCATCTGCAAACAGCAGCTGATTCAGCTCCCACTCATTATCATCCCCATCTACCATTCTCAAACCTCAACCACGCACTCGCTCATTCACCTCTCTTACGACTCCATCAATATACAAACTGAACAGCCATGGTGACATCACACACCCCTGTCTCAGTCCCACACTCACTGGAAACCACTCACCCACTTCATTCCCTACCCTAACACAAGCTCTACTGCCCTCATACAAACTCTTCACTGCATGCAACAGTTTACCATTAATTCCATATAACGTCAAAACATTCCACATTTCCTCTCTATCAACACTATCATACTCTTTCTCCAGATCCAAAAATGCAAAATACGCATCCTTACCCTTTGCTAAATATTTCTCACATAACTGCCTAACTATAAAAATCTGATCTATACAACCTCTACCTCTCCTAAAACCACTCTGCACATCAGCGATCACATTTTCTGTCTTATCCCTAATCCGTATCCTCCCACTCCTCCCCGCTCTCACCCCCACCGTGGGCCTTCGCTCCCCTCCTGGCCTGCACTGCTGTACACCTCCTCCTCCTGCGTCCACCCCCTCTTTCCACCTGCTCCCACCTTCACCTCGGCACTTGACCCCTCACGTCCCCCCACTGCCACTATAGCTGCCTCTCTATCTTCCTCAACATTCAGCAAGCAATCAAAATATTCTGCCCATCTTTTCCTTGCATTGTTCCCTCTTAACATCTGTCCATTCACATTTTTCACTGTCTCTTCCATCCTCGATACACCCTTCCTTACTCTCTTCACTTCTTTCCAAAACCTTTTTATTCTCCTCATATGACCTACTAAAATCCTGTTCCCACCTAACATTTACCAACCTTTTCACTTACTCTACCTTCCTCTTGGTTTCCACATTTTTCTCCCTATACCTTTCATACTTCTCCCTACTGTTACACTGCAGCCATTCCTCAAAAGCCCTCTTTTTCTCTTCCACCTTCATTTTCACCCCTTCATTCCACCACTCGCTGCCCCTCCTCATGCCACCTCCAACAAACCTCTTCCCACACACATCGCTTGCATGTCCCACAAAACATTCTTTCATCAACCCCCATTCCTCCTCTAACTCCCCAATTTCTCTTTCTTTCACCCTGCCATATGCCACTTTCAACCTGTCCTGATATTCCTGTCTCTTCTCTGGCTTTTTCAATTCTTCCACCTTCACCATTTCCCTTCTACATCCCCCCACTCAATTTCCCTACTCTTTTGCTACTACCACTTTTGCTTCAACCAAAAAATGATCAGAATTCACAGCAGCCTCACCCCTAAACGCATGCACATCTTTCACTCTACCAATCATGCTCTTTGCTACCAAAACATAATCCATCAATGCTCTTTCTTTCACTCTTCCATTTGCCACTCTCATCCATATATTCTTATTTATTAATTTCTTCTTGAAAAAACGATCACCTATCACCAACTCTTGCTCCACACACATACCTACCAGTCTCTCACCACTCTCATTCCCACCTGGTACCCCATACTTTCCTACAACACCTTCTACCTCTCCATTACCCACTCTGGCATTCAAGTCACCCAACACAAGTACATAGTTCCTTCTACTAAGACCATCCACACACCTAGTCAACTCATTCCAAAATTCATCCCGCTCTTTCTCACTTCTCTCACATCCTGGCCCCATACGCACAAACAAAAGCTCACACAATGCCGATACATCCATCCTCCTCCTACCAAACATATATCCAATCTCACATCTTCTCTCTATCGTACTACAACCACGCACATTTAGACACCCTAAAACTAGAGTTTGGGGAGAAGTTATTCTCCCCTCTACTCCCCTCCTTCTTTGACGTCTCGCAGGAGGTTGATACAATTAATAACACTCATATATAAATAAATAAATAGAAAAATAGATAAAGTAATAAATCAATCAATAAATAAATAAAATGTGACAAAATATATAGTTTGGCATCACAATTGTGAGACGAAACTGGTCCATATAAGACGAGAAATTGGACGAAGTTGATAATGATAATAATGATGATAATGATGAACAGATAACATATACATCATCTTGTCATATCAACATTGGGGGACATTGTCGTGCTGAGCAGAAGCAGAACGATTGTCATCAGGTAATGAAGGTAGTTCCCCATCAACGGGACAAATTTCAGAAGGTTAAAGCTAGGCACAGGTAGATTTTGTTATAAAGAGGATTTTGGTGCTGAATTTTCGTAATAATAATAATAATAATAATAATAATAATAATCTGATTAGGGATGTCAGTGACAACTTTAGTAATGAAACTGGAAACCCATAGAAGAGGTTTTTGTGTTTAGGTCTAATAATGAATTACATGAAGCTTTTACTTTCCACTGAAACCATTTTCAGGATTCCGAGAAAGTTTATTGGGACCTTGAATAAGTTTTCAGTGGAAAACGAAAGCTTGATTTTATGTAATTAATTATTAAGCGCTAAAACCGACTGTCGGTTTCTATTTCCAGATATAATAATAATAATAATAACAGGTTGGAGCATTTATTTAATAATAATAATAATAATAATAATAATAATAATAATAATAATAATTATTATTATTATTATTATTATTATTATTATTGTGCCTGTGTTCATAGTACTATGATACCATGTATATCCAGTCACTACATGAGTGTACTCATTACACCTATTGAGTTGACTGAGGTTTTTGAAGATAAGCGGTACCAGGGATTTTCATAAAAGATCTAGGAGCCAGAAACTTGAATCTCATGAAAAAAAATTAATTATTACGTGTATAAGCAGTGAGTAACTGAAATATAGTCAAGTTTGAATATACTAATTTACTCATTTTTATATCTATCTAATAGCTTTAAACAAAAGCCATAATCCCCTTTATAAGGGGGGTTGGCTGAGTCAAAGTAAAACACTTGACGCTTTGTCAAGAAAATATAAAAGAGAAAGGATAGAATTCCCTGTCCCCTCACTCCTCATTTAGTCGACTTTTTTGGCCAAAATAGGTTTTCTTGATAACGTATAATCAGACCAGCTTATTCTTATTATGAATACAGTATACATATTGTGTGTAATTGTGATTTATGTATTAACTCCATTCAGCTTAATTTCAGGCTCCACACTCAGCACAGAGTACCCTTGATCCTACACTCCACACAGATTAAGTATATTACGTATTTATTTTTCTCCCCTCTAGTTTGGCAAGCAGGCCTCAGGTCTCCGACCGAGAGCCCAAGTGCAAGATTTCAACAGCATTCGTCAGCAGTGCTTGGACCAGAGAATTCTCTTCGAAGATCCTGACTTCCCAGCAGCCGATAGCTCCATCTACTTCTCACACAGCCCTCCGAAGCCGTTGGAATGGAAGCGACCCTGGGTAAGTGTCAGGATTTTTGCATACATCTCATTTGGTTCAAAGTCATCTGCCTGATGAATGTCTGCTCGAGTGCCAACTCCCCAATGGAAGAATGCCTGATAGGGACAACTGTCTGACTTTTTTATATTAACTAACTTATCTTGGGGCAGTTGGCCAATTGATTAATAGTCCATTGGGGAGTTGTCCTTGTTGGGCAATTGCCTCAGGTTAGGTTAGTTTATATTAAAACTAACCTAAACCTAGGGCAGTTGTTCAAAATGGGCAATAGTCAATAGGGCAGTTGTCAGATAGGCACCAGTCAGTCGGTTAATTATCTGGATATCGTCTCCTTTATTCCAGAATGTTAAGTACCGATTTCCTAAGCTTTGAATACAATATAGGAAAATGCCGTCCAACTTGTTATTTGTGGCTATGAAAACAACTTTGTGTAGGTTTGTGGACAAGTCATGAAATTTTGAAGTTCCGTTTGCATGTTATGTTACTTGTCTTGGAGCCTTCTTGATCCCTTGACCCTTTTTTTCTGTTATGAATAAAGCATAATCCATTCCCCCAATGTTAGTATTAATAGAGTTTTACCCATATTATACTGTTATTTATAGTCTTGCATTTTGTCCCCTTTTTAAGTGTAATGCTGTATCAATTTTGTTGATTTTTGGGAAATTACTTTTTTTTTTTAAATATTCCTTAAGGCTAATGGGCACTTTGTGACCAGTTGTTGAATCATTAAATCTAAGCAAACAGTGTGATGTAAATAAGTGCCAACAAAGACTGTTAAAGTTATACAACTTAATCTTTGCTGTAATAAAATTTTAGAAATAAAAGAATTTTTAACTTACATTATACTCAGTGATTATGCAGTACTGTATTTTTCTTTGCTTTTGAATAATTTGGTATCCATATGTTCCTAGAGGGAGGGGGGTAAGAATACTTCCTCCGTGTTCCCCTGCTTGTCGTAAAAGTCGACTAAATGGGGTGGAGCGAGGGGGCAGGGAACCCCTTCCTCTGTATTTAATTCTTAGAAAAGTCAAAGTATTGTCTTTGACTCAGCCACCCTCTTATAAGGGAGAATATGGCTTTGGTAATTACCTAATTGTGTTTACGGGAAAGAGCCCAAAGCTCCTATCTTCCCGTCTCCTGATCGGTTCCATTTTATACATAGTGATACTTATCATACCTGTCCTTAAAACTATGGATTGAGATAGCATTGACTACCTCCTCGCTTAGCCAACTCCAATTATCAACTACTCTTACACTGAAAAAGTATTTCCTTACATCCTGCAAAGAAGTTTTCTTACGAAGCTTCAAACTATGACCTCTAGTTCTAGAGCCAGCCATATCAAAATATCGATCCCTATCCACTCTATCATAACCATGAAGGAATTTAAAGACTGTCACCATATCCCCCCTCAATCTTCTAGCTTCGGGTGATGGTAAGTCTAATTCCCTCAGCCTCTCATCATAACTGAGATTGCGTATTTCTGGCACCAGTTTCGTGGCATGTCTTTGAACTTTTTCAAGCTTAGCTATGTGCTTTTTCAAGTGTGGATTCCAAAAGGGGACTGCATATTCGAGTTTTGGCCTCACATAGGTTACATAAATATTTCTGAACATTTCCTTGTCCATGTGCCTGAAGGCTACCCTTACATTTGATAAGAATGCATATGCTGCCCTTACTATGCCATTTATATGTATTTCTGGAGACAAATCTGCCAGTATGTTTACTCCTAGATCTCTCTCATTTTCTGTCTCTTGAAGTTGTACTCCAGCCACCGAGTAGTCAAGCTTGGGCCTTCTTGCACTTGTACCCATTCTCATTACCTTACATTTTGAAGTATTGAATTTCATTAGCCACTTTTCTGACCACTCATGCAGACTATTTAGATCCTCCTGAAGTTCTCTACCATTGTTCTCGTTTTTTACTTTCTTCACAATCTTTGCATCATCTGCAAACATATTCATGAATGAATTTACAGACTCTGGTAGGTCATTTACATATACAAGGAACAAAAGTGGCCCTAAAACTGAACCCTGTGGAACTCCACTACTAACTCTTCTCCATTCAGACACTGAGTGTCTTACTCTAACCCTCTGTTCCCTTCCTTCTAAGTAAGTTTTTATCCATTCCAAGACATTTCCACCTATTCTAGCCATTGATTGCAGCTTCCTAATAAGTCTCCCATGTGGAACAGTGTCAAACGCTTTCTGGAAGTCTAGGAATATGCAATCTGCCCAGCCCTCTCTTTCCTGTAAGATTCGGCTTACCTCGTCATAAAATTCTAATAAGTTTGTTACTGTTGATCTACCTTCTCTGAAGCCATGTTGCCTCACTGACAAAAAGTTGAAGGATTCCAAGTGAAGAGAGATATGTTTCCTTAGTAGTTTCTCCATAACTTTGCAAACTATGCTGGTCAAGGAAACTGGTCTATAGTTCAGAGCCGTATCCCTCCTTCCCTTTTTGAAGATAGGTATCACATTTGCTTGTTTCCAGCATCTTGGAATCTCCCCCGACTCCAGTGACTTTTTAAATATGATACCCAGTGCCACTGATATTGAGTTTGCGCATTTTTTAAGTACATGAGGGGATATGTCATCAGGACCTGTAGCTTTATGAACATCTAAATCCATCAGCGCTTTGCATACCTCTGTGGCTGTAAGGTTGATGTTCTCTAATACCAGCCCTTGAGCTTCTATCTCTGCAATCTGAGGGGGTGGGGTATTTTCTACTGTAAATACTGACTGAAACTCCTTGTTCAGTTCTTTGCAGATCTCTTCATCCGTCTCAGTGATGCTTCCATCCGCTCTCTTTAGCCTTAAAACCTGTTCTTTTACCTTCAGTTTTCCTCTGATAAAGCTGTGGAAAAGCTTGGGATTTTCTTTAGCCTTCCTGGTGATGTCCCTCTCATAGTCTCTCTCTGCCTCTCTCCTTTTACTTAGGTAGTCATTTCTTGCTCTTTTGTAGGTTTGCCAGGCATTTATGTTTTTTCTCCTCCTATGCCTTTTCCAGCATTTGTCTCTCCACTCCTTAGCTCTTTTACACTCATTATCAAACCTTTTCTCTCTGGCATGAATTACACCTACTATGGTGACAGGTATGCAGCAATCTACTATCTTCCCATATGTCTCACAAAAGATGTCATACATTTCTTGTACAGATTTGTTGTAAAATAAGGTTCTCCAGTCAATAACTGCAAAAAGCTCATTCATTTTGATGTAATCTCCTTTCGGATAGTTCCTCCTCATGTCCTCAGTGCCTCTACTCTCAGGCAGAATATCTTCAATGATATATGGTGATTACCTAATTGTGATTACCTAATTGTGTTTACGGGAAAGAGCCCAAAGCTCGTATCTTCCCGTCTCCTGATCGGTTCCATTTTTAGACTTAGTGATACTTATCATACCTGTCCTTAAAACTATGGATTGAGGTAGCATTAACTACCTTCTCGCTTAGCGAATTCCAATTATCAACTACTCTTACACTGAAAAAGTATTTCCTTACATCCTGCAAACAAGTTTTCTTGCGAAGCTTCAAACTATGACCTCTAGTTCTAGAGCCAGCCATATCGAAATATCGATCCCTATCCACTCTATCATAACCATGAAGGAATTTAAAGACTGTCACCATATCCCCCCTTACTCTTCTAGCTTCGAGTGATGGCAAGTCTAATTCCCTCAGCCTCTCATCATAACCGAGATTGCGTATTTCTGGCACCAGTTTCGTGGCATGTCTTTGAACTTTTTCAAGCTTAGCTATGTGCTTTTTCAAGTGCGGATTCCAAAAGGGGGCTGCATATTCGAGTTTTGGCCTCACATAGGTTACATAAATATTTCTGAACATTTCCTTGTCCATGTGCCTGAAGGCTACCCTTACATTTGATAAGAATGCATATGCTGCCCTTACTACGCCATTTATATGTATTTCTGGAGACAAATCTGCCAATATGTTTACTCCTAGATCTCTCTCATTTTCTGTCTCCTGAAGTTGTACTCCAGCCACCGAGTAGTCAAGCTTGGGCCTTCTTGCACTTGTACCCATTCTCATTACCTTACATTTTGAGGTATTGAATTTCATTAGCCACTTTTCTGACCACTCATGCAGATTATTTAGATCCTCCTGAAGTTCTCTACCATTGTTCTCGTTTTTTACTTTCTTCACAATCTTTGCATCATCTGCAAACATATTCATGAATGAATTTACAGACTCTGGTAGGTCATTTACATATACAAGGAACAAAAGTGGCCCTAAAACTGAACCCTGTGGAACTCCACTACTAACTCTTCTCCATTCAGACACTGAGTGTCTTACTCTAACCCTCTGTTCCCTTCCTTCTAAGTAAGTTTTTATCCATTCCAAGACATTTCCACCTATTCTAGCCATTGATTGCAGCTTCCTAATAAGTCTCCCATGTGGAACAGTGTCAAACGCTTTCTGGAAGTCTAGGAATATGCAATCTGCCCAGCCCTCTCTTTCCTGTAAGATTTGGCTTACCTCATCATAAAATTCTAATAAGTTTGTTACTGTTGATCTTCCTTCTCTGAAGCCATGTTGCCTCACTGACAAAAAGTTGAAGGATTCCAAGTGAAGAGAGATATGTTTCCTTAGTAGTTTCTCCATAAGTTTGCAAACTATGCTGGTCAAGGAAACTGGTCTATAGTTCAGAGCCGTATCCCTCCTTCCCTTTTTGAAGATAGGTATCACATTTGCTTGTTTCCAGCATCTTGGAATCTCCCCCGACTCCAATGACTCCTTAAATATGATACTTAGTGCCACTGATATTGTGTTTGCGCATTTTTTAAGCACATGAGGGGATATGTCATCAGGACCTGTAGCTTTATGAACATCTAAATCCATCAGCAGGCCTTTATGCTTACATATTAGAAAATAACAATATTAGTTTTAGTTAGAATTTTGCATCATTTATATCTCCATCTGGCAGTCATGCATAATGTGACATTTTTTTTTCAAATACAGTATTGATGAACATGAAGTAGTTGGCCTAATGCGATATTTCAGTGTTAGGTTGAAATTAGTGTTTTCTGACTCGCATGCTTTATTAGAGCATCAAAGTGCAGTACAATTTTACTTAATCCATGTTCTATCAAGTTTTATTATTTTTATCTATAAAGAACTAGAATTCTCCATATTGTTTAGTTTTTATTAACAGGTCCCGTTCATGTCCTTGTGTATGTTTAATCTTAATCCTTCCATTCTCTTTTTTTTTCTCTGTAGAATATCATGGCTTTGAAGGTATATATAGAATGTACACATACATTTTGTGTGTTCAGGTTGGCTAATGTACACGTGCACTCACTTTTAATGTGATCAGCAGGTTGGAATGGTAGCACTAGAAACTCTTGTATTGCATTTTGGCATGTTAGCTAATTTGAACTTGTGTCACACAGACAGGGAACTTTAATTTAATTTCATATAATTGTAGCACCGTTTGATCTTGTAAGGTAACCACATGGTGCTCTAGGGTTATGCATATTCACAAAGGAAGTCACCTAACCTAACCGAACAATTTACGGAGTTATTTATATTATATTCACATTTACGAGACATGTAACGTAATCTAACTTAACCTTAGCAAACCAAACCTAACCTAACAAATTACAGGGTTATTTAACTTTATGTGGGTTTCTAGGGATTATTCATTTTTACAAGATCCTTAAGTTTTGTTACTCTTAGAATCTCCTGAGATTTATAAATGAAACAAAAATTCAGGTATCTCTGAAATTTGTTTTGCCTCTGTGACACAAATTTTAGTTATTGATATTAGATTTCATGAGTTGCATTAGATGCATGTTTTGAGAAACTGTTATTTTTGATTGGTATGTTTTAATATTTAGACCTTCATTTTCAATTATATAGTACATAGGAGATACCTCACTTAAGATCACTCTGTTTCACAAGTTCTGTACTGTAAAACACTGAAACCTAGGCAGATATTTTTTATTTTTGTTTCAGGTCATGTAGTTTCATAGTTTTTAGCTTGATGTGAGCTACCCGTGGCATTGCATGTGTACAGTAGTCTAAGAATGTTTCTTTGCCTGTTCTTGTGGTGTGTTTTTAGACTAAACTAGATTTTTATGTATGTCAATTTTTAAGCTAAAACTGTGGACCTAAAGCATTCACAAATGTCATTAGATTCTGTGATATAAAAGACTTTAAAGTTCCTGATTTCACTAATACTTTCATTTTTCTGTTGTTTTTGTTTGTTTCTAGACAAAACTGTTTTGTGATGTTTGCCATTGTTTTTAAGTTAAAACAGTGGACTTGATACTTAGATCACGATTTCTCTCAGATTCCGTGGTATTAAACACTTTTTAAAGTTTGATTGCATTTCTCTAAAAACTTCCTTTTACCTGTTGCTGTTTGTCAATTAAACTAAACTGTTTTGTGATGTATGTCATTTTTAAGCTAAAACTGTGATCCTAAAAAATTTTGCAATTCCCATAGATTCTCTGGTATTATATACATTAAAGTTTCTATTTTCATTTTTGTATTACTTTCTTTTATAGATATGCACAAGCTCTTATCTAGTTATAGATATGCATGAGCTCTTATATTTTATAGATATGCCCATTTTCTGATTATCATAATTTTTGTAATATTGGACTTTCTAAAATGGATTGTATCTCATATGGATTAAACATGCGTTTGTCACTAGAGGAAATGCGGAAACTGTACTAGGTGAATTTTATGGGGACTATCGTGGTGCAGTGACCAGAGGGCTCAATTCAGGAAGTGACAGATCTGTGTTTGAGCCCACCTCTGGCTTTAGGAAGGGCATCCAGCCTTAATTCCCCAACTCCTGCATCTTTTTTTTTCTGCTTCCATTCAAATGGGGATTAACTGTGACACACACTAGGAAATACAGTATTTAGGTATCTGCTCTCTTCTTTCTTTGTATACTGTTTTAATGTTTTTAATATGCATTTCTATAACATTATCATAATTTTTAAGTCTGTACTGCATATTCTTTCCTTTGCTGTTATATAGAGCTTTATTTCATTACTGCACTTACCTACAGTAATGTAACTGAGATTACAGTATATTTTTTTTCTTGTACTTTTCATGGCATTTCTTTGACTATGAAATAATTCTTTTGTGACAATGTTTTTGTTTTGTCATAATGCTTTCTTCTCTTACGTAGAATCTTTGTTCATCAGTTGTAGCCTATGTAATCTTGTAATTAAGCTATAAATCGATGAGTAGGTTTTGTAGCTTAATTTTGAACATTTCAGTTTAATTATATTAATCTTGGTATTGTTGTGAAATGTATGAATCGTGTATACAATGGAATACAGTATTGTAATCCAGTACTATTTTCACAGGAAATCACAGAGAACCCACAGCTGTTCATCGATGGAGCCTCACGTTTCGATGTCATGCAGGGCGAATTAGGTGAGTAAATTCATGAAGACTTTAATTTTGCAGTGTGCTTATCTGGCTTTTTTTATAATATGATTTGACTGTGATAAAGAAAAAATAGACTTACAATGAATATGCATTCATCAGTTTCAATTTTTGCCCACTGTAAAACATTGATTTATAATACTTTATGATTTCTATTCCTTTTATGTCCAGTTGTCCCTCATCTTACACAGTTTTTAATAATGCAGTTTTGACTTCCACTGTTGGAAAATATTAGAAAACTATAAGATATTTATAAAACTTCACCATCCAAAAAATTCATTATAACAACTACAGTATTGTGTTTACATAAATTACAATTGTATCTGGGAAAGGTTAAGAACTAATTTGTATTTTCTGCCCACAAAGAGTCAAGTTTTTTATGCTTCGACTCAGCCACCACACTTATAAGGGGGATAATGGCCTTTGTTTATAGACAGATGGAGAACCTTTTAGCAAGGCCCTTTTTTGTCAGTTTATCTAGTATGTGATTTAAATTGGTTAAATGACATACATTAGTTAATAAGGAGATGAACTTCACTTATCACTTATCATGGTCACTTTCTTTTAGGTGATTGTTGGCTCCTGGCCGCTGTGGCCAATCTGACACTGAACAAACGCCTCTTCTACCGAATTGTGCCAAGCGACCAAGGCTTTGGAGACAACTATGCTGGTGTCTTCCACTTCAAGTGAGTACATATGATGCCTTGCAAGAAGCTGTGAATGTATTGCGTTTCATGAACCACAGTATGACGCTCTTAATGTAACGTGTCTTGTTTTTTGTGACAATATTTTGTTAATGTTTGCTTTGGTCTTTGAAAGGTTTTCCTATACTTGTAAATGTAATCAGTTTCCTGCACAGCTTAAATACTCTCAAATAAAATTTGATAGAAGCTATGTATATTAAATTTCGCTTAATATTCTTTTGAGTGATTCACAGTTGTATATAACAAAGAGTCACAAAATAAGTTCCATTTTCTGCCTCAATCTGTGATAAGTTTTTGTTGTTTGTCATTTTATGCGTCATAATTAATCCCCAATCCAATGGGGGTGGACACACAGATTGGAGCTGGGAAATTAAGGCTGGATGCCCTATCTAACGCCCCACTATGGTCTCAAATATAGGGTTTTTGCTTCCTTCTCTGGTTGTGGTGACCTTTCTGTCCCTGTTGAGGCAGCAGTTTTTTTTCTCTGAACTTGACACCATTTCCTGCTAAGGCTGGCAGGGTGGTCCCAACTGAGAAGACAAGAGGAAGGATAAGATTTTCATCATGCATTTTTTTTTAAAGTATAAAGCAAAGAGACACCGAAGTGGGGAGAGTTGTGACTTATTAGATGTGAAGGGATGATAGGAGATGTGTAACGAATGTGAAAGAATGTTCTGTGTAGATGTAGGCATAGGAAAAGAATCATAACTGAATGAAGACTTAAGATCGAGCTGTCCTGTCCATCCCTTACAAGTTCAAAAGACCTTCAGCTATAGTATTGTAATGGGTGCCTGGTGCCATGAGCAACCTAATACATGTTAATGAATGAGAAGGAAAAAGTTTATATCCATTGCAGGTTCTGGCAATATGGTCGCTGGATTGACGTTGTCGTCGATGACAGACTTCCCACATCCTATGGCCGCTTGGTTTTCATGCATTCAGAAGAGAGGAATGAATTCTGGTCTGCTCTCCTGGAGAAGGCATATGCTAAGTAAGTGTCATTTTACTATATGTAATAAAGCCTGCTTACACTGTGGTGACCCAAGCAGGATGGAGGGGGGGGGGTAATTGTAGCAGCCATATATCTCCAAGGAATTTAGAGTAGTGATCGAAGAATACTTGTTTCTGGTGAGTGTGTGTGCTTTGGTTCAGCAACCCTCCTTACAAGGGAGATTGCTTCTATTATATATATATATATATATATATATATATATATATATATATATATATATATATATATATATATATATATATATATATATATATATATATATATATATAAAATGGTAACATACTTTTGCTAAATAAGAATTTTATGATAAAACAAGATGTTTTATGCTGTTTTTATTAATGTAGCATTTTTCCTTTAGTGTGCCAAGTTTTTAAATTACGCCTTCTTTGGAGATGTAACTGTTCAAATTCAGAGGTGGGGAATTAGCTGAATGAATACTTATCTGTTTAGCTACAAGGATTTGGATATAAACTTGTTGATTACTTCCAAGTTATCTAATAATTTATTGTCTTAGCTCTGGTTTGCGGATTGTTGATTATTCTTTGTTTTCATTTTTGAAAATGGTTATTCTTTTTTTAATCTTGAAAGTAGCTTTATTCTGTATGCCTCTAATATGATACATTCTGCAACTTTGAAATGCGTAGGCTTCATGGCTCCTATGAAGCACTGAGAGGAGGCACGACATGTGAAGCCATGGAAGATTTTACAGGTGGCGTGTCAGAAATCTACGACCTCACGAAAGCGCCTCCAAACCTCTTAAATATCATGTTGAAAGCTTATCAGCGTGGTTCGCTCATGGGCAGCTCTCTCGAACCTGATCCAAACGAGGTTGAAGCTCGTTGCGACAATGGTCTCGTGCGGGGTCATGCTTACTCTGTGACGTGCGTCAAGTACTGCGAGATAGAAACGCCAAGAATGTCAGGCAAGGTTCCATTGGTCCGTGTTCGGAATCCTTGGGGTAACGAGGCTGAGTGGACAGGTGCCTGGAGTGACCAGAGTCCAGAATGGCAATTTATCCCACCCGAGGAAAAAGAAGAAATTGGTCTTACATTTGAACACGATGGAGAATTTTGGATGTCATTTAAGGTTTGTGGCTTATAGTATTACAGTTTTGAAACTGATACCAACATTGCTGGCATATCCAGAACTTACTGTTTGCTGTTATATCCAGGAACTTATACACTGTTTGATGGTATATCTAGGAACTTATAAACTCTTTGCTGGTATATCCAATAACTTGTATGCTGTTTTCTGGTATAACTAGGAAGTTTTGTACTAATTGCTGGTATATCCAGTAACTTATATACTCTTTGCTGGTACAACCAAGCACTTGTGTGTATATGAAAATTATGGTACTCAGGTTTCACTTATTTACTTAAAATTATAAGCTCAAAACCTTGCATTTTCCAGGATTTCATGTCAAATTTCACTATGCTGGAAATGACCAACTTGAATCCAGATTCTCTCGATGATGAGGATGTCACTGGCGGTGTCTCACACAAATGGGAAATGAGCGTTTTTGAAGGTGCCTGGATTCGCGGCTCAACAGCTGGCGGATGCAGAAATTTCATTGGTAGGTTTTTAACATTTGAATATATATTATGTGTTTTTTACACACTTGTTATTTGTTACCTGGGAGTTTAATCACAATGTGGTTTACCACTGTTTGTTTTGGACCGCAGTAGCCCATTGGTTAGAGTGCTCAACTCAGAAAGCGACAATCCTGGTTCATGCCTACCACAGTGCATCCAACCGTAGTTTTCCAGCTCTAACCTGTCACTGTCCACCCCCATTCGAATGGGTATTGATAGTAATATAGACTAGTATATCAATTTAGTATTGGTCAAGGGTAATATGCACAATCTGTCGAGAGATTAGCTCTTTTATTTTGTCAATCTGTATGCAAAAGCCAGAAGCCCCCTTATGGGAGGAAAATACCAGAAGGGGATCCCCATTCCCATTGCACCCGCCCTATTTAGTCTACTGTTATTACACTCACGGGAATAAAAGGGGGTATTGTAACCTTCTCCATTTTTATTCAATTGTAGCCACTATGCTGGTTTAACAGGCTATTGAAAAAAAAAATATGTATACAGGTATTTCTGCTTTTATATATTAATATCAGCATTTCGTCCTCTCTTAAATGCACAGATACTTTTTGGCACAACCCTCAGTATCGAATCACCTTAACTGATGTTGATGACGATGATGACGACAACAAATGTACCGTCATTGTTGCTCTCATGCAGAAGAACAGAAGGTCCCAGCGCAAGCTTGGACTCGAGTGCCTTACAATTGGTTTCGCTATTTACCATGTGAGTAGCTTTCGTGGTTCTTCATCTCATTCTGTTATATGCAGTACACAAAGCTTGGTTAGAGCTCTCTACTCAGGAAGTGACATATCTGTGTTTGAACCCACCGTGAGGCGTTAGGAAGGGCTTCCAGCCTTAATTCTCCATCTCCAACCTGTCTGTAATTACCTAATTGAAATGGCCTAATTGTGTTTACGGGAAAGAGCCCAAAGCTTGTATCTTCCCGTCTCCTGATCAGTTCCATTTTATACTTAGTGATACTTATCATACCTGTCCTTAAAACTATGGATTGAGATAGCATTAACTACCTCCTTGCTTAGCGAATTCCAATTATCAACTACTCTTACACTGAAAAAGTATATCCCTATATCCTGGAAAGAAGTTTTCTTACGAAGCTTCAAACTATGACCTCTAGTTCTAGAGCCTGCCATATCAAAATATCGATCCCTATCCACTCTATCATAACCATGAAGGAATTTTTAAAGACTGTCACCATATCCCCCCTCAATCTTCTAGCTTCGAGTGATGGTAAGTCTAATTTCATCAGCCTCTCATCATAACTGAGATTGCATATTTATGACACCAGTTTCGTGGCATTCCTTTGAACTTTTTCAAGCTTAGCTATGTGCTTTTTCAAGTGTGGATTCCAAAAGGGGACTGCATATTCGAGTTTTGGCCTCACATAGGTTACATAAATATTTCTGAACATTTCCTTGTCCATGTGCCTGAAGGCTACCCTTACATTTGATAAGAATGCATATGCTGCCCTTATTATGCCATTTATATGTATTTCTAGAGACAAATCTGCCAGTATGTTTACTCCTAGATCTCTCTCATTTTCTGTCTCTTGAAGTTGTACTCCAGCCACCGAGTAGTCAAGCTTGGTCCTTCTTGCACTTGTACCCATTCTCATTACCTTTCATTTTGAAGTATTGAATTTCATTAGCCACTTTTCTGACCACTCATGCAGATTATTTAGATCTTCCTGAAGTTTTCTACCATTGTTCTCGTTTTTAACTTTGTCTGTATCCACCCTCATATGAATGGTATTGATAGTGTTACCTAATGTGGTTAATACCTGATACACTAGATGCTATATTTGTATAGGAACTAGAAATGCTCAAAAATCACACAACAATAACATTCCTAAATTCCCTGTAGTACTAATAATCAATAATAATGTAAAGAGAAATGGCCATAACAAAATTTTGGATTTAAGTATCGTAAAAACTGTATGCTATTTACTCTTTCAATACACTAGTGTATCGTACAAAGCGGACATACATAATCTTGCTCTCATCTTCAAAGTTCTATGAGATTTAAATATTCTTACTGTGGTTTCAGTTTCAATTTATCCTTGAGAAAATATGGCTGGGGAATGAAGACTGGATGCCTCATGCCTGTCATCCCACGGTGGTCTCGATTGCAGGTCTACCAACTCTGCAGTCGAGCACTTTCACCGCAACACCTCAGTGGTATATATATGCAAATCTAACTTTGGTATATACAGTAATATATAATTATCACATTGCATATTTTTTCCAGTTGCGGGACCCTGACAATGTTCCTCGACCCCTAGATCTGAGCTTCTTCAAGTACACAGCGTCTGTCGCTCGTTCTCCGTCTTTCATCAACACACGCGAGGTTTCATGTCGATTCAAGCTTCCCCCAGGTACCTATTGCATCATTCCCTCGACGTTTGAGCCTAATGAGGAGGGCGAATTTATTCTCCGTGTTTTCTCTGAAAAGTCCAATGAGATGGAGTAAGTGCAAATCTGCTTTTATAATTAACTAACTACAGTTTACTACCAAATAATGTAGTATAGGGACTGCAGTTGTATAGTGGTTAGAGCCCTCGAATTGAGAAGTAAAAACCCTGTGTGTTTGAACACTCCGTAAAGCGTTAACAAAGGCATACAGTCTCTCATCCCCAGCCCCAACCTGTCTGTGTCCCATTTGAATCGGGATAAATATTGACAAAAATATAAGACAGGAAAAAGCAAGAATATTGTTTAATCATCTTTTATCGAGACTATTTTTGGCAGCAGGGAACTAAATCTATGAATTCTAATATAGAGCTTCCTGTAGTCTGTGAGAACAATTAAGAATAATAAGAAAATATTTATAGTAAAAATTCTCCCACATTTTTTTCCTGTGGTTTTTAAAATCTTACGTCAAGGATAGGGTACCGGCAATCAATTTCTCATTGAAATCCTGCTACCCCACTTCTTTAGGTACAGTGGTGGCCACTTTGTTATGGCCATTGAGATGTTGGATTAAAAGATATTCTAGATCATTATTCAATATTAGGTCATGAGTAAGGCACTGGTCGTCGGTCTCTTGGTATTAATATTATATTCATTTTTTTTATATTCTTTTTCATCAGCATTATTAGCCCGTCTTTATACGGGGTTGGCTGTTTTTGATGAGCCGCCTCCACCTGCCTTTGTCTCGTGTCATGTTGCTATTCAGGCCTTACCCTTTCATATTAATTTTCTTATATATTTTTCATTAAAGCAATATTAGGCTTTATATTGTATACTTTGATATATATGAACAATGCATGGTATATTTAACATTTGTGTCGAAAAAGTAGCATATCATGTCTTTTGAATCTCTTATTGTCTTGTTTTCAAAGGCTTTGTCAAAATTGTCCAGGTGAAGACTGTATCTAGTTCAGTATTTTAGCCTTTATTCAAGTTTTTTATGTTTAATAAACTCAAGCAATTTTGCTTTACAGTATTTAATATTTTACTATAATGATAATGTTAGTGACCAATTTGATCATGCAGTTTATTATTTGATATTAATAATAAATATTTCTTAAATTTACATTTTTATCAGTTTGGAGAGTCTTAATAGTTAGAGAGGCCCTTGCCCTGATAGTCAGAGAAGCCCTTGTCCTGAGTCAGAGATGCCCTTGTCCAGATAGTCAGAGAGGCCATTGTTTTGATAGTCAGAGAAGCCCTCGTCTTGATAGTCAGATAGTCCCTTGTCTAGATAGTCTAATAGGCGCTTGTCTTGATAGTCAGATAGTCTTTTGTCTTGAGAGTCGAATAAGCCCTTGTCTTGATAATTGGAGAGGCCCCTCTCTTGATAAGTGTAGATACCCTTCTTCTTGATAGTTGTAGAGGACCGTTTCTTGATAGTCAGAGAGGCCCTTGTGTCAGTAGTCGGAGAGGCCCTTGTCCTGAAAGTCGGTGAGGCCATTGTCTTGATAAGCGTAGAGACCCTGAAAATGATAGTCAGAGAGGCCCATATTTTGATAGTCAGAGAGGTCCTTGTCTTGCTCGTTGGAGAGGCCTTTATCTCTGATAGTTGTTGTTTTGGTATTTATAAAGTATATGTTTAATGCTTTCTTTTGCAGAGAGAATGACGAGAATGTTGGATTTGGCCAGGTTGATGGAAGGGTAAGTTTTTTTGTATTGTTTTAAATATCATTTTAGTATTATATTTCTGTAATTTCTTTATTATTAGGTAAATGTATGTATAAGCAAGCAGAGTTAAGGTTTTCTGCTAAGTCAAAACATATCAAAAATATTAAGAATTTTAGTGTGGGATCACTCTTCTCAGCTTTTATTTTCATCTCGTGTTATATTTCGGTTTACTCTTTACATAGTTAATATCTACTCATCTAACTTATACCGGAACTGAGGGAGTGCAGTGTTTAGAGTGCTTAACATGGGTAGTTATAAACTCGTGCTCGAGATCATTGTGGGGCTTTAGGAAAGGCATCTATCCGTAATTACCCAGTCCAATCTGGTAGTGTCCACCCCCATTTGAATGGGGATTAATAGTGACATGTAAAATGTCAAACAGTAAAATATTTTTTTGGACTTAAATTCTGATTTTTTTAGAGAGAAATATTCTTGATTTAGACTTCCAAAGTAGTAATAATTAATAAATTTAATTTCAATATTTATATCTTTATAATGTAAATAGTTTGCAGATCAAACATGTTAACTTTTCTTTCATGGTAGTGAAACCCATCAGTGAAACACTATTTGAAAGAAAATAAATTGTTCTTTGGACCGAAAATATAGCAATTTCCTTGTTTCAAATACTACCTTTGTTGTTGTTGTTGGCCCCTAAGTTGCCTGACTGACCAACCTCGAGTCTCATAAAGAAGGGTACTGCACTGCTGAACCCAGGCTTACCCACAGAGCTCTCAGGGAGCGTATGTTGTGTTGTGGGCATATGTGGTTGTAAGCATTGGAGTCTTCCTTAATGTGGTTTTTATTTTTTCAAATATTGTTTCATTTATGGGTTTTTTGTCCTCATAAAGGAGACACTGAAACCTTGATGTCTATTACTAAAGTGTGGGTTTGTTTGTATTATTAGTTATAAAATAGATTAATTAACATGGTAATGACAAACAGCTACTAGATGCACCTATAGAATAGTTAGCTTCTTTGTTTATCTTTGTTTAGAATGTAAAGGTTTTTATAGACTGTTCGTCATTAATTCTAACAATATCCGTTTATAAAACTAAACTTACTGTTAAGAGAATCTCATCATTTAAGTCCATATTTAATGTACAAAAAAACAGGATCCCACTTGGAAAAGGGGTGGCTGAGCCAAAGCATTTTTTTTTTACATTTTATGGCAGGTAAATACATTGGAGGTGATTCCCAGACCCCCTGCTCTGTCCCGTTTAGTCAGTTTTTACGACATGCGGGGGAACACGGTGAAAGTATTCTTGCCTCCCCTAAGTGGTTGTTGTTTATAATATTACCCCGAGTGGTGAAGTTGGAATTCAACACATATCCCTTACATGTCCTATTGCCTTAACCTCCTCTATTGCTAAAGTTTTCGAAACTTTGCTCAATACTCACTTCTTGAAACGCCTTGAATCTAACTCACTTATCTACGATCACCAGTACGGCTTCCGCAAGGCAAGATCTAGTGGTGATCTCCTATCCTATCTTACTCATGTATGGTCATCTTCTCTTGAGAAATATGGGGAATCCTTTGTCGTTGCCCTTGATATCTCTAAGGCTTTTGACAGAGTCTGGCACAAGGCTTTCTTGCCAAACTCCCTGCCCATGGCTTTACCCCTTCTTTCTATTCTCTGATTTCCAGTTTTCTTACTGACCGTTTTATATATGTAGTTGTTGATGGCGCGACATCTAGCCCTTTCTCTATTACCAGTGGTGTTCCACAGGACTCTTTTCCTTCTCTCCATCAATGATCTTCTACAATCCCCATCTTCCTCTCTTCTTCATGCATTTGCTGATGATTCTACCCTTCACTTTTCCTCTGCCTTTTCTTCACAACCTTCATCTTTTACTCGTAATCAGTCTCGTATCACTCTTTCTTCTACTCTTAACTCCGATTTGCAGAGAGTATCTGAGTGGGGCACTCAAAATTCAGTTAAATTCAATCCTCCAAGACAGTTTCTGGCTATCTCTTTATCTTCTCCTCCTGATAACCCTATTGTCTTCGAAACTAACGAAATTTACCCTCTTAATTCTATCAACATATTAGGAATCCATATAGCCTCTAACTTGTCTTGGAGGAATCACATAATCCAAATTTCTAAAACTTCATCCAAATATTGAGGGTTTTGTTTCGTTTTCATCATTACTTTTCCTCTTTGCAGTTACTTAAAATTTTTAAAGGTTTTATCCGTCTCTTCTTAGAATACTGCTCACACATTTGGGGTGCTTCTTCTTATACTCATCATCTTGATAGGGTTGAATCTAAGGCAGTCAGACTCAATAATGATCCTTCTCTTACTTATAATCTGGATTCTCTCTCTCTTCGCTGTAAGGTATCTTTCCTTTCACCTTTCTATCGCTACTACTTCCATCGCTTCTCTGATGAGTTGGCGAGTTGCACCCCTCCCCCACTGTCGAGGCCGTGTAACGCTCGCCAAGTGGCCTCATTTCACAGGTACTGTGTAGAGATTTGTAGCTCGCAGATTGATTGGTGCAGCGACTGCTTTTTCCCATCTACCTTCAGACTCTGGAACTCTTCCTCCTTCTGTCTTTCCTAATTCTTATGACCTTTCATCCTTCAAAAAGCAAATCTATCATCATCTCAGACCTTAGTCCTCCATATCTCTGGGTCCTCTATTCTTTGACTGTTTTTTCTGTCAGTCGTTTTCTTTTGTGTGACATTACCTCATCTCTGCCGTGTCCTTAACCTTTTTTTTCCTTCTTGTTGGTATTTTCTTGTGCCCGGGCCTTTATTGATTAGGGCAGTTTCTGCCTGTCCTGGTATCACACTCATAAAATAAACTAAGTGGGATAGGGCACAAAGATCTTTCAATTTCATCCTCATTTTTTTCTTTCCTGAACAGCTTATGCAGGGGATGAGGTTGGACAGGGTATGAGATGCCTTGCTACCACCCAGTTTTATTCAGTTGTAGCCACCCTCCAGGTTAAAATGGGAAACGGCATTATGGTAAAAAACAGATAGGAAAGTTATTAGGAAACCAGATATTGTAAAGATGAGTTACCCCCAGGACCTCATATAAAGTTAGATAACCTAATAAATGGTTAGGATAGGATAGTTTAGGTCAAGTTAGGTTAGATGACTTGCCTTGTAAATTTGAATAATCCTAGAGCACCCTTGGGTTACTCCTCTTTACAAGATGCAGTGAGACTTTGACTAGAAGGGTGGGAGATAGAGAAATATTATCCTTAATATCAGTCACCTGTACTATGCCTATATGAAGATGCATTGCTATACCAGGGAAACCTGTGGCCCGGTATTGGAAGTTATTAGGAGAGGCTTTGACTGTAAAAGGGAGAGTGAGAGAGAAATGTAAGGATTATCAGCAATGAGCCTTACTAAGACTATATGCAGAGGCTTTGCTAAACCAGGGAAACCTTTGGCCTGGTTTTGAATATTTACTTAGGCATTGTTCACTCTAAAGTATGCATCAATGCACAGAGTGATTGATGAGTACACTTATATGCCAATAACGAAATATTTTTCTTTTTCATTTTAATTTTTGTTTCTGTAGAAATAGTACACAAGTTAAGCATTTTTTTTTAATTAAAATTTTTGCATATATATGGGGGCCACAATACTGCAGTGGTTAGAGCTCTCGACTTGGAAAGTGACAAACCTGTGTTCGAGCCCTTTATAGAGTGTTGGAAAGATCAGGCAGCCTTAATATCTCAGTACCAAACTGTCTGTGTCAACCCCCATTCGAATAGGGCTTAACAGTGATAAATAAAGCCATAAATAACAACAACGACTTATTACATATTCACAACACTTTTTATCCAAGTGATATAAGATCTGTAAAAAAAAAATTTCCATCACGAGTCTTTTGACTTATTTAGTTAATTTTTGCACTCCCAGACAGCACACAAATTTTTGGAACTATGCACTGTAGGTACACACTTTTGTACATTAGTGGTTATTAGCTGTTATGTTCATTCATCAAGTTTAATTTATTGTGCTTTTTTCTTTTCACTATTTTCTGCATTATCATTTATTCTTCAATTGCATCGGTATGTTATGTGTGTCGGTTAAATACGCTCATGAAAAATTTCTCTATATACGGTATATGTACATGTGCGCATGTGTGATTACCTAATTGTGATTACCTAATTGTGTTTACGGGAAAGAGCCCAAAGCTCGTATCTTCCCGTCTCCTGATCGGTTCCATTTTAGACTTAGTGATACTTATCATACCTGTCCTTAAAACTATGGATTGAGATAGCATTAACTACCTCCTTGCTTAGAGAATTCCAATTATCAACTACTCTTACACTGAAAAAGTATTTCCTTACATCCTGCGAAGAAGTTTTCTTACGAAGCTTCAAACTATGACCTCTAGTTCTAGAGCCAGCCATATCAAAATATCGATCCCTATCCACTCTATCATAACCATGAAGGAATTTAAAGACTGTCACCATATCCCCCCTCACTCTTCTAGCTTCGAGTGATGGTAAGTCTAATTCCCTCAGCCTCTCATCATAACTGAGATTGCGTATTTCTGGCACCAGTTTCGTGGCATGTCTTTGAACTTTTTCAAGCTTAGCTATGTGCTTTTTCAAGTGTGGATTCCAAAAGGGGGCTGCATATTCGAGTTTTGGCCTCACATAGGTTACATAAATATTTCTGAACATTTCCTTGTCCATGTGCCTGAAGGCTACCCTTACATTTGATAAGAATGCATATGCTGCCCTTACTATGCCATTTATATGTATTTCTGGAGACAAATCTGCCAGTATGTTTATTCCTAGATCTCTCTCATTTTCTGTCTCTTGAAGTTGTACTCCAGCCACCGAGTAGTCAAGCTTGGGCCTTCTTGCACTTGTACCCATTCTCATTACCTTACATTTTGAAGTATTGAATTTCATTAGCCACTTTTCTGACCACTCATGCAGATTATTTAGATCCTCCTGAAGTTCTCTACCATTGTTCTCGTTTTTTACTTTCTTCACAATCTTTGCATCATCTGCAAACATATTCATGAATGAATTTACAGACTCTGGTAGGTCATTTACATATACAAGGAACAAAAGTGGCCCTAAAACTGAACCCTGTGGAACTCCACTACTAACTCTTCTCCATTCAGACACTGAGTGTCTTACTCTAACCCTCTGTTCCCTTCCTTCTAAGTAAGTTTTTATCCATTCCAAAACATTTCCACCTATTCTAGCCATTGATTGCAGCTTCCTAATAAGTCTCCCATGTGGAACAGTGTCAAACGCTTTCTGGAAGTCTAGGAATATGCAATCTGCCCAGCCCTCTCTTTCCTGTAAGATTTGGCTTACCTCATCATAAAATTCTAATAAGTTTGTTACTGTTGATCTACCTTCTCTGAAGCCATGTTGCCTCACTGACAAAAAGTTGAAGGATTCCAAGTGAAGAGAGATATGTTTCCTTAGTAGTTTCTCCATAACTTTGCAAACTATGCTGGTCAAGGAAACAGGTCTATAGTTCAGAGCCGTATCCCTCCTTCCCTTTTTGAAGATAGGTATCACATTTGCTTGTTTCCAGCATCTTGGAATCTCCCCCGACTCCAGTGACTCCTTAAATATGATACTTAGTATGTGTATGATTGCATGCATGCATGCGTGCATGTGTGTTATGGCTACTGCTGAGTTCACACTGCAGTATATTTATCATATTTTTGTTGGGCTTCAGCATAATACTTTAGTATGTATATGCTTTCTGCAGTGTGTGTTCCTAAAATGTAACTTACCACGTGGGACGATACGAATGTGGCATCCAGTCTTAATTCCCTAGCCACACTTTCTCAAGGATGAGTGTTTTTGCCACTTATATTATACACCTCAACAATACATCTTACAAATCTTCGCGTATGTTTCGTAAGTGCTTTCCTGTGAAATTTATATAATAACCTATTTAATTATATCGGTTCTGTTGTAAAACTGTTTGGCTGATATGTTAAAGAGACTGTCCCCTCTAATATACCATCCATTCTTCTGATATTTACATTATTGTTTTTGGGATTATTGTATTTATGAAATTTAATTCAGTGTACAAAGATGTAGGTGATAAGAGTTAAAACCTGTGGAACACCACTGAGAATGAGCTAGATGTTGCACCCTCAACAACCATAGATATAAAGTGGTCACAAAGAAAACTGGAATTCAGTTCATATAAAGATAATAACATTTAAATATTTCTTATTTATAGTATTAAAAAAGAATAGATAGGAAGGCTATAAGTGTTTACTAGTGTGTCTTCATATCTTAAGAAAACAACTAAAAGTGATAAGGATTCAGGAGGGTTACCATTTTTATCTAATTAACAAGAAGGAAACTAGAAGTGATAAGGAGTCATGCATACTTCAGTTCTTAATTGTCTTAACTTGAAGACAGTCAGAAATGATAAGCATTCAGGGAGAGTCCAGTTCTCATGTAGGTGGATAGAAGACAACTAGAAGTGATGATCTTTCAGGAGAACTTCAGTTCCTATCTATCTAACCAGAAGACAGCTATAAGTAATATGCATTCAGGAGAAGTCTATATCTTATCTATCTTGCTAGAAGACAAGTGTAAGTGATAAGCATAAAGGGGAATCCCAGTTATTATCTATCTAACTAGAAGACAGCTAGAAGTGATAAGGAGTGAGGGATATGCAATTTCTTATCTATCTGACTAGAAACTCCAACTCCTACTTGTGGCTTCTGCTAGCAAAAATAATGTTATATGTGGTTTTGGCGTTTTTAGGAATTACAATATATAAAGTGTGTAGTATTTATTATTATGTTGATGTTCGAATTTTGAATTTGCAGAGAGAATGTACATTATACTTGTTCAGCATAAACTTGATTTGTCTGATATTATGCATATTTTATTAATGTTCTATATCCACCTCCATTCAATTGAGGAGTATATGTTTCATGTAAAATGATGCGTTATACCTTGCATATAGGATTAGTGATTGTAAATTATAATCTGCATTTAGTGCATGAGGAGGTCATATCCCCAACATAAATGCAAGCTGAAAAGCCTTAATATTGCAAACCCTGCTAAGTTTATTCTCCCTGGGAAATTTATGAGACAAAGTAATATCCTTCATCATTACTTGTAAGTTTTACTTAACCTCACAGTCATAAATTTTTCATCTTTTCCCCCCTTCTTGTATTAACATCTTATTGCAGCATATAATTTATCTGTATACTAACTGCTCTATAAATATTCGTGAGTAACCAGTTTGCAAGATGATTGTAAAATTTGAAGTGGTGTTTGTTTGAACCTATTTGTGAGATGGTTGTAAATCTTGAAGTGGAGTTTGTTTAAAACTATTTGCGAGATGATTACAGAAATTGAAGTGTTGTTTGTTTAAACCTGTTTGCAAAATGGTTGTAGACCTTGAAGTTGTGTTTTTCTTAAACCTGTTTGCAAGATGATTGTAAACCTTGAAGTGGTGTTTGTTTGAAACTATTTGCGAGATGGATGTAGACCTTGAAGTGATGTTTACTAATGAATTACGTTGCTTTAGAAGATATTTTATTTACCATGCAATGTCTGCCATATTTTTATAAATGATAGCAGAGCCTATTGAAAGCTATTGTAATATACTCTGTACCTTATTGTGCTTCAAATAATGTTAATTTTATGTAGGTTTTCGGTTTTTGTTCTTGTCATAACATTAGTTTTACACAAACATGCAATTAATTACTGTAAACAAAAATCTAAAAAGCACTAAGATGTATGTGTAAGTTGTAAATGACTACTATATAATTGTTTTTATGTCTAGGTACAACCCGAGGAAGTCGCACAACAGGTTGAACACGACGAGAGAATCCGTGAATTCTTCCATAATGTTGCTGGAGAGGATCTCGAGATTGACTGGAAAGAGCTGCAGAATGTCCTCAATATTTCTTTTAAGAGAGGTAAGTCTTAATTCATATAGCGTTGGTATTATGCTGCTCCAACAGCAGGATAATTTAGAAAATGATATGCATGAGAAAGGGCTAGGGGAACAGGATACGTGAGATAGGAAAAGGTGGAAAAGGCTAGCAAGAAACAGCTACCCCTTCTAAATATGAGTTAAATCTGAAGACAATGAAGAAACGTCAAAATTAAGCTCTGTCTATATAAGGACTGTGGTGTAGTGGCTATAGCACTAGACTTGGGGGCGGGGGGGGGGGTTTGACAGATTTGCAATCAAACACACCACAGGATATTAGGAAGGGTATACAGCCATACTTCCCCAGCTCCAATATTTTATGTGTCCACCCCCTTAATGGGGACTAATATTGATGCTTAAGACATAAAAAGAAAATCAACTAGAGGATTGCTCACTGCTGCTGGTGCACATATTGTTAGTCAACTTTTTAGTCCAGTTTGATTGGACTTCTTAATTTGAAAATTAAAAAAACAATTATTGGTATTTATTATTTCAGAGTTCGTATTCGAAGGCTTCAGCAAAGATGTGTGCCGCAGCATGGTGGCCATGCTGGACGTGGATCACTCAGGCAAACTGGGTCTTACCGAATTTGTTAAGCTGTGGAGTGACCTCATAATTTGGAAGGTATGGAATCACGAGCCAATGATATGTATCTTTATCATTATAAAGACCCTGAAGAAAATGAAATGGTATTGAGTTGGCAAATACTTTTGATTTTTAAAAAGATCTGGCTTCGATAAGGCTTTTTTTTTTAAATCAAAGTACCACTCGCCATCTCAGTTCTGTTTTATTTTTGTTCAAAGTTAGCATAATCATTTAAATTTATTGCTAAGTGTTTCTATTGGAATGAATTGTCATACATCTTGAAGTATCCTGATTTTCTTCTTGATATTTTGAGAAGAGATAAAAAGAAATTTGTTTTTAGTTTACAGCTGTAAACATAGCTTCAGTGCTATGTCATCATGTTGAATAAAAACTATTCAGGAGATAACCTTTGCATAACTTGTAAAGATCTTTTTTTTTACTTTAGATTTCTATGAGCGTTAATATCATTCATTTAATGTTTGTTAGTTTTAAATAGAATATATTTTTAATTAATACATATTAATCATTTTGTAATATCTCTATATCTTGCTGGGTATTAATTCTTGTACAGTCAGTAATTTTTAGGTTTTTTATTCCTCCAGAATTCATTCCAGTTATACGACAAGGACGGCTCAGGTCATCTGTGCTCGTTCGAGCTTCGTCAAGCATTGAATTCGGCTGGATACCGGCTTAACAACCACGTGTGCAATGCGCTAATGTTTCGTTACGGTGACAAAGGAGGCCAGATCTCCTTTGACGACTTCATTATGTGTTCAGTGAAACTCAAAACAATGATGGGTAGGTCGTTTCTACCTTGACCTTAAATGACCTCATATTTTTTTTACCGTTATTTTGATGTTTTATCAATTGTTTTATTACTAATGGGTATGTATTGTGTGTTGGCATCTTTTATAATTTTTGCAGTTTATATTTTAAAGGTTCTTTTAATCTTTCACTAGTTTTCAAATAGTCTTCAGTATTTAGTAATTGGTGCTAAAATAGTTCATGAATGGATGGTGTGTCTTTTGCACTTTGCAGTAAATCTTGTAAGATACTCGTGAATTATATTACTGAATTAACTACTTAATTCAGTACGTGCATTTAGTTAACGCGTTGTTGAGCATTTTTTTTTTTTAACATCAAAAGGTTCAATTTGGCTCATTGGTAGAGCTCATGAGTCAGAAAGCAACAAAAGTGGGTTCGATCCTAATGCTGGGCATTAGGAAGGGCATCTTGCCTTAATCTGGCATGTCTGTGTCCACCCCCATTCAAATTGGAGCTCTTTCTTTCCTCTGTTAACAGTCTTATATTATCCAGTATACTGTACATAGCAA